>ML783921.1:277121-325086 GCA_009831015.1 Picea engelmannii | reverse complement strand
CACCTAATTCCTGGGAGTGTTCCTCCTAACATCAGGCCATACAGATACCCTTACGCCCAGAAGAGTGAAATTGAGCGCATGGTTGAAGAAATTTTAGAGGCTGAAATTATTAGACCTAGCCAAAGTTCTTACTCTGCACCAGTGGTAATGGTATAGAAGAAAGATAGCTCATGGCGTATGTGTCCAGATTATAGAGAGATCAACAAGATCACTATTAAAGATAAGTTTCCCATTCCCTTCATTTATGAATTGTTAGATGAACTACATGGAGCAATCTATTTCACAAAATTGGATCTCCGTTCAGGGTATCATCAGATCAGAGAGAGGTAAGAAGATATCTCAAAAACAACATTCCGAACTCATGAAGGCCATTGTGAATTTTTGGTCATGCCTTTTGGCCTTACAACTGCACCTTCCACATTCCGAGGGTTGATGAATTCCATTTTCAAGCCCTTCCTTCGAAAATTTGTGTTAGTATTTTTTGATGATATACTAATCTATAGCAAGTCTTGGGAGGATCATGTGCGACATGTTGACAAGGTGCTACAACTACTAAAGGAGCAACAACTATATGCCAAACCATCCAAATGTTTCTTTGGAGTAAAGGAGGTAGAGTATTTGGGTCATATTGTATCTCATGAAGATGTCAAGGTAGAACCTAACAAGATTAAGGCCATGATGGATTGGCCGATTCCCAAAATAGAGGATTTTTGGGTTTGACGGGTTACTACCGCAAGTTTGTTCGAAACTATGGAAGAATAGCAACACCTTTAATGACACTAACTAAGAAGAATGCATTTTCATGGATTCCAGAGGCAACTAAAGATTTCGAACAACTTAAAGAGGTGATGTGTAAATCTCCTGTCTTGACCACTCCAGACTTCACAAAAACCTTTATTATGGAATGTGATGCCTCGGGAAATGGAATTGGTGCTATCCTAATGCAAGAAGGAAGGCCCCTAGCTTTTGAAAGTTGAACACTCAAGGGAAAGGACTTACACAAACCCATTTATGAGAAGGAAATGATCGCAGTACTACATGCATTGAAGAAATGGCATCCTTACCTAATAGGTAGGAACTTCAAGATCAAAACAGATCATGATAGTCTTAAATACTTCTTGGAACAAAGACTATCTTCATAAGAAAAACAAAAATGGGTAACCAAGATATTGGGTTATGATTTTGAAATCGTTTATAAAAAGGGGAAGAAAAATGATTTGGCAGATGCACTCTCAAGAAAGGATGAAGATGTTGAGGCCTTTCTTTGTGCTATCTCGGTCATCCAACCTGATTGGATAATAGAAGCAAGGGATGAATGGAAGAATGACGAAAAAGTGTGGACTCTCATTCAAAGGTTGTAGTAGGATTCCAGTGAATCAGATACATTTACATGGAAAAATGATTCACTATGGTACAAAGATCGCTTATATTTATGTAAGAACTCCCAACTCAAACAAAAGGTACTATTGGAATTGCACGCCTCTCCAGTAGGAGGGCCCTTGGGATTTTTGAAAACCTACCATAGATTCAAGAAGGATTTTTTTTGGGATGGCCTTAAAAACAATGTTCAAATGTTTGTGGCAGAATGTGTGGTTTTCCAAAAAAATAATGTGGAAACAATTAAGACCCCAGGTCTTTTACAACCATTATCCATCCCAAGTCAACACTGTGAGGAGGTTTCAATGGATTTCATCATTGGGTTACCAAATTCCGAAGAAAAGAGTGTCATCATGGTGATTGTTGATATACTGACCAAGTATGCACACTTTTGTGCACTCTCTCATCCCTTCAAATCTAGTACAGTTACCACCGCATTCATGGAGACAGTTCAAAAGCTACATGGCAGCCCAAAGATTATTGTAAGTGACAGAGATCCCATCTTCAGTGGACATTTTGGGACAAAATTATTTTCTTGTTTTAGTACTCAATTGGCTCATAGCTCATCCTATCATCCTCAATCTGATGGACAAACCGACATAGTGAACAAATGTTTGGAAGGCTACCTTCGTTGCTTTGTCTCTGATAAATAAACACAATGTTTCAAATGTTTACCCTTGGTAGAATGGTAGTATAACACTTCCTTTCATACTGCATCAAAAATGACACCATTTATGGCACTTTATGGATACCTCCCTCCTTCCATCACTTCTTATCTAAAAGAAAAATCTAAGGTTCAAGCAGTGGAAGATCACATCGAGAATCAACAACAAGTTCTCCAAATCTTAAAGGACAACTTGACCATGGCACATAATTGCATGAAACAACAAACAGATCAACATCGTAGTGAAAGAAGTTTTGAAGTAGGGGATTGGGTGTTTTTAAGACTACAACCATACAAACAGATGTCCCTCAAGCAAACCAAGAAGGATAATAAANATTGGTACTATGGCATACAAATTGGAGTTGTCTGCATCTTCACGAGTACACCCAGTTTTCCATGTTTCATGCTTAAAGAAGGTTATAGGCGACAAGCCCAGTTCAAACTATATTTCCAAAACTTGATGAGGAAGGAAAAATCATATTGGAGCCTGAAGCCATCACTGACACAAGAATTCGCTAGCTAAGGATTAGATCCATTTCAAAGTATCTCATTAAATGGATGAAACTACCAGCTGAAGATTCCACTTGGGAAGATGAGTCTTTTATACAGAAGCATCCAGAGTTACTCAAGCATTGCGGACAACACTTGTCTCAAGTGGAGGGGCATGTTAAGCCCTAATATTGGCTCATTACCCCTTAATTGGGGCATATTATATTAGTAATGTTATTTTATTTATGTCAGCTTTAGGCCATTAGTTGTAATTATACCTCCTAGTCTCCTATATATACCAAGGAGACATTTTCATTTTGAATCATCTTGTACTTGAACATTTGAGTGGGGTAAAAGTAGGTTTCCCCCTTGAAGAGGCTTATTATATGAAATTATCTCTTTTTCAAGGCGTTGAGTACTTTTTCTGAGGTTTTTCTATGCTATATTGATATTTGGTTCTTAACATGTCTGGTTACCCTATAATGGAAAGTAGGATTAGATAAGGGTTGATATTGAAATTTACATGAAACATGTGGTCGCAGACCTCAATGACCAAAATGAGCATGTCATGTTTAATCATTTGATCTTGGGAAATTAGAGCTTAGACAACTTTTTTATAAATTTCACCACTGAAATATCACCTCATGCAGAATCATACATGCAATCTAAAATACGTCATTATACTTATATTGTTAAGCCCAACTACAAGATAGTATATAGGTCAGACACTAACTCTCATGTATAGACTGACTTTGATGTAAACACTAACACAAATGATGAGATTAATTTTAAATATAAAACCGACCCTCATCCACAAAACAAATAAAGCATAACTCCATACATGTGGACCCTCTTTTTTGATGGATCTAAGTATAACGAAGGAGCATGTGCTAGTTGCATCCTAAGATATCCTAAATGTAAGAAAACTCTTATAGAATGTGGGCTTGAATTCCAATGCACCAACAATATTGTTGAGTATGAGGCTCTCATCCAGAGATTAAGAAAAACAATAGATCTTAAAGTTAAGTTAATGAAGGTGTTTGGATATTCTGAAATTTTAATCAGACAGGTAAGAAATATTATCCATTGCATCTCCAACCATCTCAAACACTACCAGTAATAGGTGTGGGATATAATAATGAATTTTGAAGCTTTTAACATCATTCTTTTGCCTCGTTATTTTAATTATGATGCATATTTATTAGAAAATTTTGCTTCTAAGTTAATTACATCTTAAGGAATGATGCATAATACTTTCTTTGTGGAATTATTATATAGGATGCCAGTACCTAATAACATATTCAATTGGAGAGTCTTTAATAATGATATAAAAATCATCAATTTATTACACATGAAAGATACTTTTAAGGACTCAGCCATTGATGAATATCAACATGACCAAGACTTGAATGGTTAATGCAAGTTCCTCCAAGACAAACAATCAAAGAAAATAAGGTTAATACCAATACGATTCCTAGGACTGTGGTAATACTTGAGAAGCTTTATGACCTGTAGGACAAGTTTAAGAAGGTCACTAAATGTTATACTAAAAACTCATCCATGCAATATGAAGTCATTAATTTGGGAACTAATGACCACCCACAGATCATGAATCTTGGTATCAATTGTTCTCCACAAGAAAAGAAATATTTTATTAATTTTTTCAAGGAATACAAAGATGTGTTTGCATGGACATATGATGACCTTAATACTTTTGATACTATAATTATACAAAAATTTATAGTGTTGAAGCCCTACGTGAAGCCTTTCCAACAAAATCTAAGGAAAATGCATCCCAACCTAGAGCCCTTGGTAAAGGGTGAATTAAATAATCTCTTAGCAGCCAAAATTATTTTTCCTGTCAGACATACCCAATGGATTTACAATATGGTTCCTATCAAGAAGAATAATGGGGATATTCATCTTTGTGTCAATTACAAGAACCTGAACAAAGCTTTAGATCAGAAGGACAATTGCCATATACCCCCATTGGAGAAGATTTTACAATGTGTTTCTAGATATTATATGTTATCCCTCTTAGATGGATTCTCGGGATGCAATCAAGTTATGGTTTCCCATGATGATCAGTTGAAGACAACATTCAAAAACAAGTGGGGAACCTATGCATACAAGAGAATTCCATTTGGACTAATAAATGCAGGGGGAACTTTCTAGAAAGTTATGGATGTAGCATTTAGAGGATTGATTGGGAAACCAATAGTGGTATACCTTGATGATGTTATTGTATTCTCTAAGGAAAAAAAGGATCATGTGAATCATTTGAGGAAAATATTTACCAGGTGAAAAAAGTATGTCATATCTTTAAACCCGAAAAAATATGTCTTTGTGGTAAATGAAGGAAAGCTCTTGGGGTTTGTGGTCTCCAAAGTTAGGATAATGATAGAACTAGAAAGGACAGAATCAGCTACTAAAATTTATTTTCCCCATAATAATAAGTATATGCATTCCTTCCTTGGAAAAAATGATTTTGTAAGGAGGGTTTTTCCATGTTTTGTTGATATTATCAAACCACTCCATGACATGATAAGAAAGTATGTTGAATTTAAATTGGGCTCTAAGGAAAGGGAATCTTTCATAAAAATTAGGAAAGAAATAACAAAGGCGTCATCTCTTCTAAGCCTTGATTTTAGTCAAGCCTTCATCCTTTACACATTTTCATCTGATACTTCATTTGCAGTTGTCCTCAATTAGAAGAATAAACAAAGGAACAAGTTCCTCATATATTTTATGAGTTCTGGATTATCGACAAAAAAATTGGATTCTAATGTAGTTGATAAGTAGGATTATGTTGTCTTCAAGGAAATAAAACATTTCAGTACTTACTTGTTGAAATCTAGAACCAAAGTGATAGTGCCTTACCTCGTGGTCAATAATTTTCTTGTACAGAAGGACCTAGAGAAAAAAGGGCCAATTGGATGACAACCATGTAGGATTATGATTTAGAAATTAAGCCTGCAAAAATTGTAAAAGGACAATGGTTGTGTAAGCTCACTATTAATTCAGAAGGAGATGATAACAATGAGGAGAAGCTATATGAAGAGGGTACCTTGATCGAAGAACAAATCTATTACGTCCCTATTACCTTAGACTCTTGGCACTGTGAAATGAAGTATTATCTAAATCATGGGCATTCTCCTCACTATATTGAACCAAGTGGAAGACCTTTGGGATAAAGTATTCCAAGTACCAACATGTCATTGGAATTCTCTTTAGGAGGAACTATGATGATGTGCTACTTTGATGCCTAGAAAATTATGATGCAGACAAAGTCTTATCAAAGTTGCATGATGGTCATGTTGAAGGACATTTTAGAGGAGATACAACCACACATAAGATCCTCAGGGTAGGTTATTATTGTCCTACAATGTTCAAGGATGCACATGCATATGCTAGATGATGTGAGTTATTACAAAAGTCAGTTGAAAGAGAAAATAAACATGGATTTCCATTGCAACTTGTTACAATGGATTGCCCATTTCAATAATGGGGTTTGGACATAATAGGGGAAATCAATCCTAGTTCCTTGAAGCTACACAAATACATTTTAATAACAACTTATTATTTCATGCTTTGGATGGAGGCTATCTCGCTTAAGGTGGTAAATGACAATCATGTGATCTATTTTCTAAAATCTCACATAATAACCAGGTTTGGTGTTCCTCAATCTTTGGTCTTTGATAATGAAAAATAATTTGATTCATTGAAATTAACTAAATATGCATTGGAAATAAAATCAATATGAAATATGCAACAAATTATTATCCCTAGGGTAATGGTCTAACAGAGTCTATGAACAAAAAATTGATAAGAACTCTAAACAATATTGTTACTGACCACCAAAGAAATTAGCATTTAGCATTACCTAATGCCCTATGGGATGATAAGATAACACAAAAATCCTCCTTGGGTAATTCTCCCTTTTTCTTGGTATATGGTCAAGAAGTTATTATGCCTACTCACATGTTCTTACCCTCCCTGTAATTGTGTCAATCCACTCAAGAAGAAAATTGTCCAACTATGCAACATTTATTAGACATCCTCCTCAAATTCGAAGAAAAAAGGTAGGAAGCTAAGACAAAATTAGCTAAACACCAAGAGTTAGTTAAGCGGTGGTTTGATAAGAACTCTTTAAATATTAAATAATTTTAGGTAGGTGACATAAGGCTTAAAAAGGGATAAGGCCAATGAAACTAAAAGGAAACATTATAAGTTTCAACAATTATGGATTGGCCCATATTTGATTCATGAATTAATTGGCCCTAGAACCTTTAGAATGAAAACTCTGAAGGGGGGGATTCAAGAACTCTCTGTCAATTGCCAAGACCTCAAATGATACTTTTCCTGATCATCTAGGGTGATGTAGACCAGTACATAGTAGATTTATTTCATCATCGCTTGTTTTAAATTTTTTGTTATTATAGCATTTTTATAGTTGCATTTTCATTTTATCTTATCCTTTTTGAATAAGATTTGACCCATCCGCTTGCTTTATCTATTTTTCAAACTCTAATCCCAAAGTTCATATTGCAAGAGACACAATTTTGATGAACCTCTACAAGGTTGTTCTCATTGGAAGTTTAAACCATAGAATACAGTGTACATGGTTTAAGGTAGAAGGGAACATTAGGGTCAAGCGGTGAGAATTGGGTGAAGAAATATTGCTAGTCTTGTTAGAATTATCAGGTCAAGCCTTGGGAGAGAAAATCATAAAGTGATTTTTCGATTGCAGTCCTCTCATGATCATGGTGTTACTCTCATAAGAAGTTTAAGTTTTTGCACGAATGCAAGGTATGAATCTACAAGTACCTTTCTAGGTATTATCGGTGAGCCCTGCCCACTTAACATTAAAATAATAACCTAGCCATGTATTTAAGAAAAGGACCCACCAGGATCACAATTTTTGACGGGACCAACATATCAAAGAAACTCTCACACCACCCCACTTACTTAACACCCAATTTGCACTAGCAAAGCGTATATCAAAATATTAAAGGGAAATATCAATCCAAAATTTAAAAGAAGTAGAAATCACTATAAAATTTTGTGGGAGGTATAAGTAAACATGTCGAGGCTATAGACGCTCATTAGAAAGGGGACCATGCTTATATGGTATTGAGGAAACTATTTTGGGGATATGGACTCTCATTGTCGACAAAGCAATTCCTAGAAAAGAGATACGAGGAACAAAATTAGCATAATGTCAAATCACTAAAAGATTTGGTGTGGTGTCATGATCTATCGACAATTGAGCGCAGATGAACTTAATCAATTTACCTCATAATTTCACTCACAGATAATTCTTTGGAATGAATATAAAAATTCTTACCATCTGTACTTATCTTTTGAAAACAAACTCAATGATGTGGAACCCATGATACAGGTGAAAGATCGTGTTTATATAAGTCTATTATCGTTAGATCAAAAAATGACCTATGAATTCGTAAAAGAACATAGATAAATTATTCTTCCCAGTGAATTGCAAATTATTGTACCCACATAAATTCCCATTAAATTTTTCTATCTTAGGAAAATTCAATGGGACCCCCCCTACTAAATTTCTACCTGACCCGATACTTAAGGCACACTTTCTTCCAAGTTTTGTCTATCATGAGTCCTGGAGGTTTTTCCTAACCCTATTATTGGTCACTGATCTCTCTTAGTATTCCATGAATCACCATGTCTAGCCTTTCATAGTGAATTAATCCAAACATGTCAAGCCAATGTGAACATTGAACCGATTGATAAAACATCTCATACGCAGATCCTTTACTTGGGTTTATTCATTACCCTTATCCTGAATACCCATTCATGCTTTTTCAGAAGGAGACTTGTGGATATTCCTCAACAATTCCTCTAAGTACTTTTGACTATTCACCCTCAACCCGCGAAGTGCAAGCTTGAGGGAAATTTTCCGCAAGCAATTTGTAATGAGAATGCTTTCCTATCGAACATCACAATTTATTATGACCTTGCGAGGTGCAAAAATTTTTGGAATAATTCTTCATGGATATTTTTGTAAACCCACTGAATGAAATTTTTTACCTTCCCCCAGACTCCATTCCTGCATAACGTGTGTTCCTCCTTCACTGAAGTACGATAATCCTAAGTGATACCCACATCCCGCATTTTATCTAGCATATGAGGCGGACCTTATGAAGTATCACAATCACCGTAGTATTACCCACTTTTTGATTAACCCGCATGCCACATTATGCAAGGACCTACATAGTTTTCAATTGAGAAGATATTTACTTGGAAATTATTACAAAATCTCTCTCACATTCATGAATTGCAAACCACAAAGGTTATCTCCCCGCAAACCTGTATTCTGAAAAGGGTGTTCGATCATGTTATTTTTCCCGCATAATAAATAATTACTAAGAATTAAATGCATTAATTTCTTGGTGACAAAAAAGTTGGGTAGAGGGAGTATGCGGTTTATTCAAATTAAAATTGTGTGCAACAATGCTTAAACAAAACTCTTTTTATTTTCAATGATGAAAACAAAGTTTTGAAAGGAGAGTGGCGCTAGGGTTTCCTGAGACTCTGGTTTATATCTTCGTGCAGACCCTCCCATGTGATCTTGTGTGGGTCAATCATGGCCCCCTCTGAGGGGAGGATCCCCCCAAGGATCCTCATCCTCGAATATTCAGGCCTTTCAGGCCCTCATCTCCTCCTATGAAAAGCTCCATAAGGTAGCTCCATCCAGATTCGTAAGAAAATGGGAAGAGATCCCTAAGGTAGTTGTGCACCTTACTTCCACTCACTCGCTAGCTCTTATACTGGGTGACAATAGACTAATAGGGAAATTTATGGGACTTTGGCCCTCCCCCAAATCCATGCATCACTGGCTAGAACTGAACTAGCGAAAATTGATCCAGGGACAGATGTTTGCGACCTTTTACAATAAGGGTTTCTTCACTTTTATATTTGAAAAAAATAAGGATAGGGATCTAATTTTCTGAAGCGGCCCTTATTTCATGGGTGCATGAGGAATGTATCTCAATAAATGGACCCCAGACTTGATCCCAAAAAATGATATCCCTTTAGCATTCATTTTCTGGGTAAGGTTGTCGTTCCTTCCTCTACACTGTTGGAATGATGAAACCCTAAGAAATATAGGCAACTCATTGGGGAAATATATCGATCGTGTTGAACCATGAGAAGGGATTCAATCATGTTCCAAAATTTGTGTGGAGGTGGATCTCGAAAAAGGTATCCCATAAGAAATCCAGTTGAATATGGATAATTGGTCTTATGTACAACAGGTAGATTACGAGCAAATCCCCTTCAAATGCAAAGCATGTCACGAATATGTACATTTTTCAAAAAACTATCCTCAAGATAAATAAACCCGAGAGAAATATTTGAAACAATACCAATGGCAACGGCCAAAAAGGAAAACAATTATTGGGAAAAAAAACATGAACCCTTCATAAGGGCAAGGAGAAAAATATGCAGGCTCGAGAGAAAGGCCTCCAAGCTCCCCCCATAAAGGAGAATCAAGCCACAATCGGTATGATGGCCTTCCAACTAAAGGTAACATGGATGATCTCAGGGACTATCAGGAATAAAATGGAAAAAAATGACAAGAAGAAACAGAAGAGGAAATCAGAAAAGGAAAAGAAAAAAAAATCTCGGTAACAAGTGGGGAGACCACGGTAAAATATCCTCCAAATATTCCCCAGAGCCCCCTGTTTTTTCAGAAGAAGAAAGACATGAAACTTCTAACAGTGACATAGACCTAGTGATCACCCAACAAACTACAATAAAAAAAGAAGGAAGAAAATCCCATAGAAACAAAAGAGAATCGACTCCAGATGTAGAGAAGGAATTAGGAATCCAAAATCCTATAGAAGAAGCACTAAAAAAAGAGGGAAAATCCAGAAAAAATAAGTCATCTCATCATAAGGGAGAAACATATCAACCCTCTAAATGTGGGGCCCCAAAACCCCCTGATAAATGATGAAAGTTGTCTCTTGGAACTGTAGAGGATTAGGGAGTAGGGATAAAAAAGAAGAAGTTTGAAAGTTAATAAAAACATAAAATCCTTCAATCCTTCTACTCTAGGAGACAAAATGAGGGATCTGAAAACCCTCCAAGAAATGAAAAAAATCTGTAAAAAGGGGAAGGAAAAGAAATCAACTCCAAAGGATCCTCGGGAGGAATAGGCACAATTTGGAACGTGGAAGAATTCAAGCTAGAGGAGAAGTTGCAGTCCCAGTTCTGGATTAAGGTATCTCTAACTAAGAAATACACATGTATGTGTTATTCAATCATTAATTTTTATATTCTAAATAATTATTTGGAAAAATTTGAGTGTTGGCGATCCCTTCAAGATCTGTACAACAAACCCCCCCCCNAGCCAAGGAATTCAAAACCACAAGAGGATTAAAAGAAAAACGAGGGGGATACATTGTGAGGGATCAATTCAGAGTAAAAATGGATGATTTAATCTCATACCTAGACCTCTTCGATGCCCCCCCCCCTCAAAAGGGTTGTATACTTGGAATAATAGAAGATTAGGACAAGGACACATTGCGGCTAGGGTTGATCGGTTTTTAATAAGCATCGTTTTTATTTCTCACCCAGACAAAGTCTTCTCTTTTATCTTCCTATGGGAAGGATCAGATCATTGACCTATCTCTTTACTGTTTGAACCAAAAAAAACTTGGGGCCCTATCCCCTTCAGATTCAATCCCCTTTGGATGGATCAGCAAGATTTTCTCCCTTCTATTTCACAAGCTTCGAACCAGTGGATCATAGTCTCTCCAATCTACATCTGGGAGTAGAAGTTGAAGCTGTTGAAAGGACTCCTCAAAACTTGGGCAACAACATCTTTGAACTTGATCGATATCAAGGTTAAAGAAAAAAAGATTTAGCTAGAAAATATTCAAGGTGAAATGGAGACAAATAAGTCCAACAAATCCATATAACATCTGAGCAAAAGATACATAAAGAGTACATTCAAGCACTAAATGAAGAATAAATCATCTAGAGACTAAAGTCCAGAAGCCTATGGTTGAAAGCAGGGGAAAAAAATACCTCCTTCTTCCACATGCAATCAAAAGCCAGACTTTGGTCAAATCAAATCTCAGAAATCAAAACTCCAGAAGGAGAAATCATAAAGGAGTTCAACCAAATCAAGAAAAAAACTTCCAGTCATTTTATCAAGCTTTACACCTCAGATAGAAGACCAGAGGAATTCTCCTCAGTCATATCCCAAGAAAAATTCTAGATGAAGACAACCTTAAAATCAACCGGAAAATTAAAGAAGCAAAAATCCTAAAATCAATAAATCAATTCAACGAGGATAACTCTCCGGGGCCGGATGGATTCACCCTAGATTTCTATAAAAAATGATGGCACATAATCAAGCAAGATTTCATTAGAATGATAAGATATGTGCACAAATAATAAAAAATGGGAGGATCCACCAACTCCTCCTTCTTATCACTCATACCAAAGAACATGGAGCGTCTACCCTAGATATATTTAGACCTATCTCTCTTTGTAATACCTCTTATAAAATCATGGCAAAAATAATTTCTAGTAGGTTGAATCATTTTCTTAGATCTCTAATTCTTCCCAATCAAGGAGGATTTGTGGTAGGCATACAAATATGGGACAACTTTATTCTAGTGAAAGAAGAAATCCACTCCAGCGATTCTTGAGGGGAAACAGGTATGGCAATTAAATTGGATATGGGAAATGTGTTTGATAGAGTAGAACATGATTTTATTTTCAAAGTAATGAAAAAATTTGGGTTCAATCAAGAGTTTTTATATTGGACAGGAGCCTGTATTGTGTCCCCTTAGATCTCCCCCCTATTAAATGAAATATTGGCTCCCTTCTTTAGGGAATCCATAGGACTAAGGAAGGGTTGTCCTCTCTCCCCTCTTTTTCATGTGATCATGGAAGAGTATCTTAATCAAATTCTAGAGTGGGAATGTACCAATGGAACAATTCCAAGAATCAAATTACCTCAGGGTGTAAAACGTATCAACCACTCACAATTTGCTGATGATACGATTCTCTTGAGTGGAGCTTCAAAAATCATGGCAAGAATAATAAACTAAGTCTTGGACACCTTCCGCTTATTTTCAGATGGTCTCTTGAAAAAGGCTAAATGTCAAATCTACGTGTGGAATGTTTCAACTAATATCAAAGTATGGATCACTCAAATTATGGGCTTTGGAATATCAAGTTATTGGAAAACTTTCAAATACCTTGGACTACCTATGTGCTTAAAATCGCTCCCTACTGAGTACTTGCACCTCTTCCTACAAACATTCAGGGATGAGATGGAGTCTTGGGGGTCAAGGTGGATCAACCTAGTGGGGAGGATGGTCCTGATAAAATCAGTACTATCCTCCCTTCCCCTCTTCCAATTCTCCTCCCTCATGGCCCCAAAGGGAGACCTAAAAGACATGGCCTAGCTCATTCGCAAATTCCTGTGGCAAAGGAGAAAATACAAATCCAAAAAATTTCATCTAGTGAATTGGAATATAGTAACCTCACCCAAAAAACATAGGGGACTGGGAATCAAAGATCATGAAGTGACAAATAAATCAATGGGATCCAATCTTCTCTGGAGGATAGTATCAGGAATAAAGGAATGGTAGAAAATGGCCATAACAAGAAAATATAGCCTGGGGGGAAGAAAAAAATGCATGGACACTATGCTTGACACCCATTTTGGTTCACAAATCTGGAAACTCATAAGAGCCATAATCCTGTTCTTTAAGGAGAATCTCTCTTGGATCCCTGGAAATGGAAAATTGATCAGGCTGTGGAAAGACTCGATCTTGGGAATTGACATCACCTCCCGAGGGGCAGAAATTGGGGACTTGAAAATATGGTTGATTGTTGAGTAAAAATTCACTCTCTTCGATATCTCAATATGGAATGAAAATGGAAGTTGGAAGGCGTGGAGTCTGGGAGACGTCCTCGATCACATGCACAATCAAGCACAAGTGTTGATTTTTATCCTTAAAGGACCAAATCCTATTCTCAAAGACACTCCAGACAGTCATGGTTGGGGAACAGATGGGTATTCAGTTAAAGAAGGATAAAAAATTATTCTCTCCTCTTTAAGGGTGCTCCAGTCTTCAACAAAATGGAAAAATATTTGGATTCGAGACGCTCTGCCCAAAATAAACATCTTCATTTGGTCCCTAGCACATGGAAAAATTATAACAGGTGAAAATATGATGAAAATAGGTTTGACGACCCTTTAAACTGTCCTCTTTTCCAAAATAGTCAAGATACTATCCATCACCTCTTCTGGGATTTCTCCTTCTTGACAAAAGTTTGGAATGCTACTTATGGAGATCTGAATTATCAAATAACATGGACCTCACATTTAAATATCTGCTTGGGAAACTGGTAAAAATACTACCAAGACACCTTTCGTGGAAAACCAATCTTCAAACGATTGTGGAGGTCTCTCCCCAAGTACATCTGTTGGCAGATCTGGCTAGCAAGAAATAAACTTATTTTCTTGGGAAAAATATCACATCCCCAAAGTGTTGTTAGCAAGGCCAAAATGATTATGTCAAAGTTTATGAACATTAAATCTCTGAGCATAGAATATTCGTACAACTAGAATATCCCAGAGAAGGATTGGATCACAAGCTTCATCCTCCATTCAGGAAAGAATTCTCACTCAGTGCAAAGATTGCGCTGGCAGCTTCATACTCTTCATAGCATAGATGATTGGATCAAAAATCAACCAAACCACACACTCTGTTTTGATGGCGCTTCAACGGGAAACCCAGGGGAGGTAGGTGCGGGGGGGATTCTCTACAAACCCAGAGGAAAAAGAATATTAAATTACTAATGTAATATCGGGAAAGACACCAACAATAAAGGAAAGGCATATGCATTACTTAAAGGAATCCAACTAACAAATCACCAACAAATTTTCAACATGAATGTAATAGGAGATTCCAAGACAATCATAAGGATGATGATCCAGAGAACTAAGCCAAACATTTGAGCCTAAAAATAATTATAGATAGAATTCATGTAGAATCAAGGACCCTAAAGCCAAACTTATTACACGTTCTGAAAGAAAATAATATGGCAACAGACAAAATGGTAAATGAGGCCATAGGGAGACCTCCTGGAATGTCAGGGGTGGAGGGTATTGAAGTCTTATCCCCACTAGTTTAATTCTCCCACACATGACCAGGAGCCAGCGCGCAAAGACTAAGGGAGGGTACACTTGGAGCTCCAACACGAGTGGTGAAAGGTGGAGGAATAATTTGGTAGGTTCAAAGTTGGTGACTCATCGGCTAAGGAGAAACCGTGTTAACAATATATGGTATGACGACTTCATTGTGGCTTTGGGTGATATGTTTATCCGTTCAGATGATTTCATGGGTAATCAAAGGTTGAATCCTTTGAAGAATATGGACTGAGCGTGTAGAAACCCATGAAAAGTGGATTTTCCAGGATGACAATAGGTTCAGTCTTAGGCTCGAAGATGTGAAGGTTCCAAGTACAACACACCAGGTAGATTTTGCGACTTATTTGTCTGACACGAAATTGGCTTTGATTGGCACATGGGGTGACCTATCTCATCATTCATCCTTACTGGGGAGAATTTTATGTGTATCTTTGACAAGCCATATTGATCCTGCATTCTCCCTAAAATACACAGTTTGTCTAGTTTTGTTTGTATCTCAGAGAATTCCTTATCATAGATTTAGGGATTCCCCTCGATATCCTTGGCCAGGCCCACCACCTCACCCTCCTCCTTTTCATTTCCTCGCATAGGGCTTTTCTCTGTGGCCTTTGCTGGGACCTGCTCCTCCCAACAAAATATTATCAGTCCAAAAGAAGTCTAATTCTATTCATATTTGTGTCCACTCCAATAGTATGGAAAATAATCAGAGGAACCAAAGCATGCCAGTGTTCACGCACTTGCAGGGCATCAAGGGTTTACTAGTTGGTTTTGATCGGTCGGACCTATTATAACCCTATAATTTATAGGATCAACTGGTGACTGAAATATTATCACTTTAGTGTTTTGTTTGTCAAATGATTTTCCATTCTGTAAATAATTTGAGAAAAGAAAAAGAAAAGAAAAGAAAAGAAAAATAAAAGAATAAAAGAGGGCATAAAATAAATTCAATAGAGCCCCATGCAATAACAATGATTTGGTCCATACAGTTTAAGCATGGACAAGTCCTTTTAAATTGATTTCGATAGGAGTAGTGAATAAGCTTGGATAAACTGTTTAATCTTAGCCAAGTGATCTAGGTTAGCTAGTGAATAAATTTGACCAAACTTCCTAATCTTGGTCAAATAACCCCAGGATAGAGTAATTTCTTAGTCCAACAGTTTCATCTGGGCTAAATGTCATAGGTAATTAGGTTAGAACATAGGGTAGTTTGCTTTATCTCAATAAAACAAGCATGATTATCGATGTTGAACCATACCTTTGATGTTTAAAGGTTTGAGGTATAACCCCCATGGTGATAAAAATAGGGAAAAGCTTGGAAAACCCACAATATGCACTTATCCTAAGTTTTCAGAGAACATATGACTTCGCGCTCATAGTTTAAACATAGCGCATAGATGAATGGCTTAGATGTTGGCGCTCAGATCTATGGTTGACAAGTCTTTCCAGACCCCCTCGACCGTTCTACCTTTAACGGTGTGGGGGGGGCTCTGGAATCAAAGATAACAAAGGCGTGCATCTGAATGGTTGAGGTGTCAGCGCCTAGATCCATAGATGAGATTAGATTCCGGACCCCCTCGACCATTCTTCTTTTAATGGTGGGGGGGGGTTTGGAATGTTGGTTAAATATCGTGCATAGATCTACAGTCTAGCGGTAGGCACGCAGATGGATGGTTGTTAGTGTTTTTCAGACCCCCCCCCNCGATCTGTTTTTAACAGTGGGGGGGGGTCTAGAATGGAGTGTTTTCTGGTGGGCCCCTTTTCTCTACGTGGTAGGATATTGTTGGTCCAGAATCCCATCACTTACCACTTACCTTTCTCTGACATACTCTGTCACCCCATGATGTCATTTTCCACGTTCTCCCCATAGGGTCACATCTCATCACTTTTTTAGTTTGTTTCCCTCTGTTCACCCGTTACAAGTCCCTTTGCCATGGTCAAGTCCCAATCAACATCCTCCACGTCACCTGGTCATATTCGTCATTCGTTGTCACCTACCATCTCACACTCCAAATGACTCGTTGGCAATTTATTACAAGCTAACCTATCTGTTAGCCTGCTGAGTTGTCCCCCACGCCCAACGGGTATCTGTTTGCTCAAAACTACCTCTACCTTTCTTTCTCCCATCATTTACCCTGTCGCCGCACCAGAGAATACTTTTCCCCGTTTTCCTCTCCATTACAGTTAGTTGTCCAAAGCCACAGTCATCCCCACTAACTTTTGTTTTACTTGTAGGTATTTTTACAGTGATGGCGCCAAAATCAAAGAAAACAGAGGCCAAGGAAAATCCTTTCCTCCCACCTCCTGTCGATCTCGATAGGATTCACTTGGCCGATAAATATCATCTAATCGCAGACACTAGATGCGAATTCGACTTTGCAGATTTACAATCATGGCTAAAGGACATTTTCTTGGACCAGAGTGACGAAATTGGGCTCTGGGAGTCAAACCTTCCCCTATATATTTTCCCCCAGGTTCACAATTTCCCCGAATTTTCCCTCAAATGCCAGGCCCATTACATCCCCGACCAAAGATCCATAGTGTCTTCATCATCAGAAAATATTTTCCTCATCACACCTGAAGCCATTGATCAAATGATGTAGATACCCAGAGTCAAATCTGCCTCACCTTTCAATCATGAAGTCATCATAGAGCTATACCAGAAACTATCATTCCCCCAAAGAGCTCATATTTTTGAGCTTTTTCTCCCACGAGCCGCTCAACTCCCCACTAAAAATCCCCTATATCCTTCCTTCTTGTTCTCAGTGAAGGGAAACCAGGTCATCTCATCGTTCTGTGCTCTATTTGGGTATTTTTTAGATCAATGGGTGGATGAACCCATATTGTGTTTTTTTTCCATTTTCTCCACAGATGAGAGACCTACCACTCAGTTCGACTATAGCACTTTCCTGGCGGACAAAATTCATGAGAAATTCTCAAATTTCGCCATAGAAGGCATGTTCCGGTATTCCTCAATACTGGCTTACATGTTCATTTTCTTCCAAGCGGACAAATTCTCCTTTTCAATGCAGAAGATGGACAAAGACAGAAGACCGCAGGTAGTAAAATCCTAGACTATGCTTCTCAGACACAACTCTACAAAATTCAGCTTCAAACAATTTATCGAGCATTTCTACCATCTAGTGGTGAGCATGCTCAGTGGCAGACCTAAATCGAGAATAAATGAAGAGATTCAGAGGATCTTACACCTCTCAGATCTTGATAAAACTGGTGATTGGTATCTTTACCAAAACCACACTGAGATCAGAGTTTATGGATGTGAATTGGATCCATACAAGTTTCCCAAGTATCTACCCATGAGGATATTTTCCCTGGAGTACATAAGGAAAATGATCAACTCAGATGACATACATTTTGTGTCTCTGAAAAAGAAGCAACAACTTAGAATTAAAGGGCAGATTAGGTCTTTCATATGAAATAGCTGAGGCGTTAGGGAGGAAGCAGACAAACTGTTGAAAGAAATGAGGTTTCAGGGCAGTTTCATATGGAACTATGACCCATGCGGGATAATTTCTGAGATGAGGATTAAAAATAATAATATCCCATATGTTCATATACCTAAGTCGGAGATAGAGAAGTTAGCCAATCAAACAGAATGGGAGCCAAACACTCTGGTTGAGATAGAACAACATGACCCTTTGGTCATTGTCACACAGACCACTACACCACAAGCTCCCAAGGAGAAAAGACCCAGGAAATATGTTTCTCCTTCCATCACTGAAGTCTCGGCTAAAGAGTTCCAGTTACACACCAAAAGGCCAAAAACCAGTCATGTACCTGACACGACTGGTGAAAAGGATATCCAATCCACCTCGACCACAATGGATGATCGGTTGCTTGTTAGCACAAGCAGTAAGCAAACCATGTCTACAGTTTCATCCAAGAAGCCCATGGATACTCCACCAGTTGAACAGTCGAGCAGAATAGGACCAAAGTTGAGCGTTTTCGAGAAGTATGATATGAAAAATCAGACGCTGACCAGAAGTACTTATGCTCAGTTCTAGAAGAAAATATCAACTGCACAACATAGACTGTTGTCTGCATTTGACACTGAGTAGGGTAGAATGCACATGGTGTTTCTGCAAGCACAGGTGCTAGACCCGAAAGTAATCATCGATTACAAAAGGGAAACATTCGAGTTTCAGACCAAAGATGTGCATCCTGCGGATCAAATGGATCTACAAAGACAAACTAGAGAAATGGTTTTCTCCACGTTGGCAAATTCTTCTACTACTGGCACTAAGCTACAAGTATCCCTGAGCAATTTCTATACACAGCTAAAATTAGAAAATATATCATCCTTTGCAAAAGATAACAGAATTAAAATGTTGGAAGAACTGGTCCTCAAGATTGGGTATCATCCCTCGAATGTGAAAGCAGTCGAGGAGATGATTAAAAACAAAAATATCAATATATCATCTTTGAGGAAACAGTTGAAAATGTCACCGATAGAAGATGCACAGGGAAAGGAGATAGCTGAGAGAGAAGGGGAAAAGGATGAGATGCTCAAGATGATCATGGATCAGAATGCACAATTGAAGGAGATGGAAGCTGAATTGGAAAAGCTAGTGAAAGAGAAGGAACAATCAAATCCCATGGAAGTCATTCCACTAAGTACAGTTCCACTCACAGGAGTAAGCACATTATCTGTAGAAGAAGTTCCTTCAACAACTCCACTGACAGCTCTGGAGAAAATAGTAGAACTGGTGAAATCCATGGAGGAGATGAATTCGCAAGAGACAAAGATTAGTAGACTCAGAAAGGAGGTTGAGAACCTTCAGGAACTCAAATATTCCTATCAAACCAGCTACTCCAAGGAGAAACAAACATTAGACAAGCTCAAACAGGAATTACAACAGCTTCAAAAGAAAACAGTGGCAGGCAAAACACTTACTGAGGTCAAGGAAAGTGTCTGGATGGATATCACCAAGTCCATGAATGAAATATGGCCTATGATACAAATCATGTTCGATCAAAACTAACTAGTGCAGAGAAGTAAGCAAGCTATTGAGAATATAAGGGGAGAACTGGGAGAGATGCCCACAAAAGCTACTGAGATCATCAAATTTCTGAATTCAAAAGCCAGAGAGGAGCTAGAGGAGTTGAAAATTGAAGATGGGACAAAGACCATCCTCGAGGTCAAGAGGGTCCTGACCAAAAGAGGACTGATGCTACAGCTGGAGGAAAACGTCCAAACTATGGACATAGGAGCGCATAGATTTTTCAGCAAGATTGAATCTCTGCAAAAGAAATCCCTACCTGGTTTAAGAGTTATAAATGACAAGTTAATGACACTAGCTGATTATAAAAGGAAACTAGCCACTATGGCTAAAGATAGCTCATAATTCTTAGGAATCGAAGGCAGTATCACAGGAAAGGAATTCTTAGATGCTTTACAATCAGACATCAACATACAGCATGAGATCCAATACATTTTCATCGTCAAGCCAACTTTTTCCAAGTACATAGAGATGGACGAAGTATACCGAAGACTACTCAAAGTCGTCGTTCCCAATCACCTTTGATGGGAAGAGATTTGCAATCTGATCGAGTAGGCGATGAGGTCTCAAAGCCTAGTCAACTATCCAATTAGACAAGGTCGTGTAGAGGCCTCACCAATGGCTTACCCCAGAAATTAGCATGAAGTTTCAACACATCATCAAACAGTTTCCTAAATTTTTGTATCTTGTTACGCTAGTTAGCTAAATTGAGATTTTCCACATCCTGATCTTTAATGACAGGATCGTATGTATTTTTTATTATAAATACTTCAAACTTTGAAGTACCGAGGGTTGATCTTTATGCCCTGTAAGCCAAAAAGACTGTAATTTTTATCAAGAGATCTTCCAGTAATACAAAAGGGACGTTTCACAAGATTCTCGCGTGTTATTCATTGGTGATGTTTTCTTTTCTATGTTAAATGTTTTTCTTTCTCAATTGTCATATTGTTTTCTAGTCTAATATTTTAAAGTAGCGCATGTTGCAGGATTTATCTTTGTATACCCTGTTTCCGACTTTGAAAGATATTAATGTTTATCTTTATGATATTACAGTGAACAAATTCTTAAATGCTTCTTTTCTTTAATTGATATTCTCGTCTTTTCTTCCATTCATCACTTTACTACTAAAGAATCCAACGAATTCATTATCTTTCCCTGTGAAAAGAATCTTTTTGTTTCTATTTAGATTTCTATCTTTATAATACAGACTCCATAGCCCAATGGAGGCATAAAACCCTTTCATCCAACTTAACAAAAACAACAACAAACTGTTCAATCCTATTTTATTTAGCTATCCTAATATCTAGAAATTAAAACATATCTAAATCATATAGAGAGATCCCTCTTTGAAGCTGGTAGGGCTAGATTCCAGTTTCGAAGTGGTTGGATAAAGTTACCTCTGGTAAATTTCTTCTTCCTCTAGGAATTTACAGAGCGTTAACATAGTGGCAACCATACTGGGGAACTGAACAAACTTTCAACCACACGTTTTCTTTTTCCCTAGAAGAAAATTTCGTTTTTGAACAAATTATAAATCTGAGAAAGAAATAATGTTTAGAGGTTGTTAAAAGCTTGTATATAGTATTTCCGGACTCATAAAACTAAAATATATATAATTTGGCTCCTAAAAGAGCTTACACTCAACCTCACCCAGACCCGGAACTTGCAATAGCAACTGATAATCCAGAACAGTTACTTAGAAAGTAGACCATTGTGGAAATTTCAGTGAGTCATAGTCCCCTTCATAGGCCCCCCTCTCTTCCGGAGGAGCTCGTTTCCCTTCAAGATCTAGACTTTGACACCATTTTTGAACAAAGCCTGTTTAGAACTAAATCTGATAACTTTGCGACTGAAACCGTTTTATATCCAACCATCCTACAACCCCAGACCCCTGAAATACTATCTCCCACTGCAAAACCTCAAACCGCTCACTCTGTGCCAGCTAGTCCCTCATCCTCCTCATCTTCTGTCACCACCTCATCTATCACCTGGGTTGTTGTCTCGCCTCCTCCACCTATCATGGTTGCCAGATATGCTCCCTTGGTGTTGGTTGCACCTCTACATGCTATGCCCCAAGACTATCAAATGAGACTTCCACAGTTCGATGGTACTGGGCCCTTAAACGCACAACAACACGTTGATAAAATGAATGATTATTTTGACTTGTAGGAAGTGGATGAAGCTGACGTTCAAATGAGATTTTTTGCGTAGAGTCTGACAAGTGACATTAAGAAATGGTACAAAGCCTTATGTTCCTCTTTAGTAGTTGACCTTGCAGCATTTCACAGAAGTTTTCTGGACAGATGGGAGGTAAATAAAAACCCTCTCCAGATCTTGTCAGAATACAAAAACATCAAAAGGAATCAAGGTGAGACAATACAAGACTATTGCACCCGCTTCAGCAATTTGTACAATGCAATTCCAGCCAATATTAAACCCCCACAAGGTTTAGAATTGATAAAATTCCTTGACGGTTTTGACGTTGATATGTCATATCAATTAAGGGAAAGAAACTCCACCACCCTGGAGGACATGTAGAAAAGCACAATAAGTATAGAGGCCAACCTGTTGGCTAGAAGGGCATGACAGAGGATGGAAAGGAGATTCACGGTCAAAGAAGAACCTTCCACATCCTCTTCCGACACCAAATTGGATTCTTTATCTAGAGAAATGGAAATGATGATGGAAAGACTCACTATAGCCGAAAGAAACCCTCCTAGAGAAAACCAACCTGCTCCACAAATTCGAAACCCTAACTTCAAAAGAAATCCTCCTCAAATCAGGCAGAGAGATCCTAGGGATCAAAGAGAACAGAGGGGTCCTAATCAACATATCAGACCACCCCTGCAGGAAAATTATGTCGATGAAGGTGAAGAGATAGTTGAAGAACTAGATGACACTCATATAAACCTCACGGGTATTCACGACAACGAAGCCATTTTCCTTACTCAGGAAGAGAAAGAACTTTTCCTTATTTCTCAAACACAGTTGAGTGAAGAAATAGAGGAGATAGACGCAGAAGAGAAAGCATTTGAAAATTCCATTTTGGAGGTACACAGGCAGTACAATCTGTGAAGCAAAAAGACAGATGAAAATTTTCCAAAAAAGGTAACCAAAACGAAGAAGACAATTGAAACCAAGAAAACTTTGGAGCCTTCTACCAAGAAAATCCCTGAGAAAGGTAATGTTGAACCTCCAAAAAAGGGAAACCTCACAATTTTACAAAGACCAACACAAACTGAGGTTTCATCCACCAATCAACCAAAAACTTCCACTCAGAAAGCTATGGTAGACAGATCAAAATCGTTGAGACAAAGAAGAACATCTACTCCTTTCAGCCTTGAAGGGGAATTAGACAAAGTGAAGATTCCCATTCCCCTTTCCGAGTTGATGAGTAAGAACGCTTATCAATCACAAGTGATCAAAGCGATGAGAATTGAGCCAGAGATAGGTACAAAATCCTTGATTGTTGGATCAGCTAACCATTCAGACACGACAAATCTTATTGACAATCAACCTGAACTTCTTTTTGGCCCTGAAGTTGATGGTCATAATGACATTGGTGCTGTCGCTCCTTTTTACGTTAGCCTTAATATACACGATCTGATTCTGCACAATGCTATGTTAGGTTCTAGCGCTTCCCACAACTTGATGCCTAAAGAAGTAATGGAAAAACTGGGACTCGAGGTCACCCAACCCTATAATGATTTACACTCCTTTGACTCCAACAAAGTTAGATGCATCGGATTGATCAAGGACTTATGTATCACTCTGGTCCAGATTCTAGAAAAAATCATGGTTATGGATGTGGTGGTTGCAGACATTCCCTTGAAATATGGTATGTTGTTGTCCAGGTCTTGGGGGGGGGAATTGAAAGGTACTTTCTAGTTGGATATGTCATATGCCACCATCCCAGTATTCGAGCAATAGAGAAGACTGTACAGAGAGACGTTGATGAAATACATGGTCAACAGCCAGGAAAAACCACACAACTATCCTCTGTACTCTGCACATTCTGATTTAGACTCCTTCATACTATATAATGACGGTGATATGGGAGAACAAATCGCTCAGCTGGAAGAAGATATTGTCAATCCGAAAGAAATCCATGAAATCACTGAGGCAGAAAGAAAAGAAAATGTAATAAGTGAATATTTGCCAGCATATTTTTGGAGTATGGACTTCGATGGAGTTGTAAGCAAAGAAGGAGTTGGAGTAGGAGTTTGGTTTCACAATCACAAAACCAGGTATTTGGAGAACCACTCTTACAAACTAAATTTTCAATGAACTAACAACATAGATGAGTATGAAGCTTTGATGCTCGGTCTGAAACTACTCAAGAAGGTTGGTGCCAAACAAATCATGGTAAGAGGAGATTTCAAATTAATTATTAGACAAATTAAAGGTGAGTATGCAACAAAACATCCCAGGCTTAGAGCTTATAGGAATGTTGTTTTGGATGCCCTTCAATGTTTCACTGAAGTTGATTTGCAGGTGATGCCCAAGGGACAGAACATTTTAGCAGATGGGCTAGCAACGTCAGCAGCTACATGCAAGATACATTTTCATTCCACCCACCCATACATGGTGAAAATGAAGTGCAGACTGACTATCTCGAACAACATCAGATACAGGCAGGTATTTGGGAACGATGATCAAATTGAGGATTTTCTACAGTGTAAAAATTATTTTTAGTGTACAAACATAGACTTAGAAAATGATGATGAAAATGTGAATAAATATAATTTTGGAAATGATAGTGTAAATAAAATAGATTCAGGAGAGTTAGGTGAAGATGAGACAGAATCTGATGTTTTTCATTTGAAGAGTAATGTTTTACCTAGGGGTTTAGTTCCGTTAGAAGACTTATTTGATTTTAATGATGTAGCAAAAAAACCTAAAATTGAAACCAGTGGTAAAGAAGTTGAAGACTGTAACATAGGGACAGAAGAGAAACCCAGGATGGTAAAACTTTCCAAATCTTTACCCCCTGATCAGAAACTCAAATACATTGAACTTTTCAAAGAATATTCGGATGTGTTTGCTTGGGGTTACGAAGATTTAAAATCATATGACACAAGTATCATACAACATAGATCCTGATAAAAGAAGATCAAAAACCTTGCAGACAGAAACTCTACCCTTTGCCTAAAATGGACCACATATTACAAAAGGTAGTTGGATCTAGTCGAATATCCTTACTGGATGGTTTCTCAGGTTATAACTAGGTTCTCGTTCATCTAGATGACCAAGAGAAAACAACCTTCACAACACCTTGGGGTACCTTCATGTACGTGAAAATGTCTTTCGGGTTGATGAACGATGGGGCCACTTTCCAAAGAGCCATGGACATTGCTTTTGTGGAAGAACTTGTCATATTTATTGTCATTTATCTGGATGATGTAACTATTTATTCCCAATCCAATGATGAGTACTTACGACATCTCATATGAGTGTTTGAGAAATGCAGGAAATTTGGGATTTCTCTGAACCCGAAGAAAAGCCTTTTCGGATTAGAGGAAGGTAAACTATTGGGACACATAATCTCTAAGGATGGTATTAAGATAGATCCCAACAGAATAGAATCCATTCAGAAATTGGAACACCCAAGGAATATCAAAGAGTTACAGTCTTTCATTGGAAAAATAAACTTTATGAGAATATTCATACATAACCTTGCCAAGCTTCTCAGAAACATCACCAACATGTTAAAAAAGGACACAAAAATAAAATGGGACAATGAATCTAAGCATTCTTTTGAACAAGTTAAACATGCACTTACACAGGCTCCAGTCTTGATCAGTCTTGACTTCACCAAAGATTTTTACCTTTTGTCTTTTGCTTCAGAACATACCATTGCAGCAGTATTGCTACAGAAAAACAACGAATGGTATGAAAAACCCATAGCCTTTTTCAGTAAAGCTTTAAGAGATGCTTCTTTGAATTATAAAATAACGGAGAAACAATCTTTTTCCCTGGTAAAAGCCATAAAGGATTTTAGAGTATATATCCTCCATTCCCACACCATTGCATACGTTCTGAACACAGTAGTGAAGGACATTTTAACCCAGGACAATCCAAATGGCAGAAGAGGAAAATGGATTGCTATCATTCTGGAGTATGATATAGAGATTAAGCCTACTAAACTGATTAAAGGTCAAGGTCTAGCAAAGTTAATGGCTAAGTCTAATTTCCATGCTCTTGATATAATTTCTTAGCTGTAGTAGATGAACAGGGAGAGCAGGGGACTCCAAATGTAAAAGAGGTATTTCTAAACTCTCTGTGGTACACAGACCTGATATTTGTTTAGCATAACTTACAAGCTCCCCCTGGTCTGACCAAAACTAAAGCTAGGTTTTTGAAATTGAAAGCATTAAAGTTTTGCATTCTAGAAGGAAATCTATATTGGAAAGACCCTGGAGGTATTTTGTTGAATTGTCTGTTAAAGGATCAAGCTAACAAAGTATTGCAGGATTTTCATGCAGGAGACTGTGGTTGTCATCTAAGTTGGAAGACCATAGCTAATAAAATTCTCAGAGCTAGGTTCTATTGGCCTACACTATTCACTGATGTGCATCATAAAGTGACTTCGTGTCATAAATGTCAGGTGTTCAAGGGAAAAAAGAAACTCCTTCCTTTTCCCCTGAAACCAATCTATGTTGAAGCTCCTTTCCAGCAATGTGGATTAGAATTTATCAGAGAAATACATCCTCCCTCTTCAGCCTAGCACAGGTGGATTCTTACTTCTATGGATTATTTCACAAAATGGATCGAAGTTGTACCAAGTAGGCAAGCTACTGATTTTGTTATTATTAAATTTCTAGAGAATAATATCTTGTCTCGTTTTGGGTGTCCAAGAAAGATTATAACTGACAATGCAGATGCTTTCCGGTCTAAGAAGATCATAAAATTTTGCAACCAGTATCAAATCGGTTTGGTACATTCCACATCTTATTACCCTCAGGGAAATGGGCTGGCAGAATCGTCCAATAAAACCCTGGTGAACATTATTAAGAAGACATTGCAAGAAAACAAAAAGTCATGGCATGACAAGCTGGTTTTCACACTGTGGGCCGACAGACTAACCACCAAGAGGTCAATTGGTATGTCTCCATATCAGTTGGTCTATGGCACCAAAGAAGTCTTTCCTACCTCCTTGGGGGTTCCTGTCATGAAACTATTGCAAGAGATACAAGCCGAGCCAAATGACTCCCAAAGAAGGATAAACCAGATGATCCACTTGCAGCAATCCAGAGAAGAAGTATACAACAAAACTCAGGTTGTCCAGGAAAGCATTAAAAATATCTTTGATAAAAGAACCAAGCAAGATGACTTTGAGCTAGGTGACCCATTTCTGAGATGGGATGTCTGAAATGAAGATAAGGGAAAGCATGGAAAATTCAATAGTCTATGGAAGGGACCTTACATAATTCATGCATTTAGAAGAAATAATGCCTTCCTTCTCAACGAAAGTGATGGGACCAATCTTCCAGGAGGACCTGTGAATGACATAATGTTGAAGCACTATTCACCTCCTCAGTAGGAACCTTCAGTCACAACTTTCCATTGTACAAAACATTTCTTTTTGCTTACAAGTTTTTAGTGAATAACTTTGATCAGATGGTTGAAGCCCGCAGAGAAGGCCCTAAACCATTGAACATTATCATCAAACTTTCAAAAAATAAAACAAATCAGAAAACCAAGGAAACTGGGGAGAAAGTTTTCCAGAACATCAGGTAACATGATTCTTGGCACTTCACAAGGAGAGTACCATCCCCAGGTGGAGTCGTTGTTATAACCCTATAATTTATAGGATCAACTGGTGACTGAAATATTATCACTTTAGTGTTTTGTTTGTCAAATGATTTTCCATTCTGTAAATAATTTGAGAAAAGAAAAAGAAAAGAGAAAAGAAAAGAATAAAAGAGGGCATAAAAGAAATTTAATATAGCCCCATGCAATAACAATGATTTGATCCATACAGTTTAAGCATGGACAAGTCCTTTTAAATTGATGTCGATAGAAGTAGTGAATAAGCTTGGCTAAACTTTTTAATCTTAGCCAAGTGATCTAGGTTAGCTAGTGAATAAATTTGACCAAACTGCATAATCTTGGTCAAATAACCCCAGGATAGAGTAATTTCTTAGTCCAACAGTTTAATCTGGGCTAAATGTCATAGGTAATTAGGTTAGAACATAGGGTAGTTTGATTTATCTCAATAAAACAAGCATGATAATCGATGTTGAACCATACCTTTGATGTTTAAAGGTTTGAGGTCTAACCCCCATGGTGATAAAAATAGGGAAAAGCTTGGAAAACCCACAATATGCACTTATCCTAAGTTTTCGGAGCACATATGACTTCACACTCACAGTTTAAACATAGTGCACAGATGAACGACTCATATGTTGGTGCTCAGATCTACGGTTGACAAGTCTTTTCGGACCTCCCCCCCCCTGACCGTTCTACCTTTAACGGTGGGGGGGGGTCCGGAATCGGAGATAACAAAGGCACGCATCTGAACGGCTAAGGTGTCAGTGCCTACATCCATGGCTGAGATTGGATTCCGGATCCCCCCCCCCATTCGTTCTTCTTTTAATGGTGGGGGGGGGGGATCAGAATGTTGGTTAAATATCGCGCACAGATCTACGGTCCAATGAAAGGTGCATATATGGATGGTTGTTGGTGTTTTTCGGACCCCCCTAACCGATATTTTTTTAATGGTGGGGGGGGAGTCCAGAATGGAGTGTTTTCTGGTGGGCCCCTTTTCTCTACATGGCAGGAATCTGTTGGTCCAGAATCCCATCACTTACCACTTACCTTTTTCTGACATACCCCGTCACCCCATGACATCATTTTCCACATTCTCCCCATAGGGTCACATATCATTACTCTGTCAGTTCGTTTCCCTCTGTTCACCCATTACAAGTTCCTTCTCCATGGTCAAGTCCCAATCAACATCCTCCACGTCACCCGGTCGTATCCGTCATTCTTTTTCACCTGCCATCTCACGCTCGAAATGACTCGTTGGCAATTTATTACAGGCTAACCTATCTATTATCCTGTTGAGCTATCCCCCGCGCCCAATGGGTATATGTTTGCTCAAAACTGCCTCTACCTTTATTTCTCCCATAATTTACCCTGTCTCCGCACCAGAGAATATTTTTCCAAATTTTCCTCTCCGTTATAGTCAGTTGTCCAAAGCCACAGTCATCCCCGCTAACTTTTGTTTTACTTGCAGGTATTTTTACAGTGATGGCGCCAAAATCAAAGAAAACATAGGCTGAGGAAAATCCTTTCCTCCGGCCTCCTGTCAATCTCGATGGGATTCATTTGGCCGATAAAGATCATATAATTGCAGACACCAAATGCAAATTCAACTTCGTAGATTTACAGCCATGGCTAAAGGACATTTTCTTGGACCAAAGTGACGAAATTGGGCTCTGGGAGTCAAACCTTTCCCTGTATCTTTTCCCCCGGGTTCACCATTTCCCTGAATTCACTCTCAAATGCTAAGCCCATTACATCCCCAACCAAAGAGCCATAGTGTCTTCATCAAGAGAAAATATTTTCTTCATCACACCTGAAGCCATTGGTCAGATGATGTAGATACCCAGAGTCGAATCCGCCTCACCTTTCAATCTCGAAGTCATCACAGAGCTATACCAGAAACTATCATTCCCCCAAAGAGCTCAGATTTTTGAGCTTTTTCTCCCACAAGCCGATCATCTCCCCACTACAAATCCCCCTGTATCCTTCCTCCCTGTTCTCAGTGAAGGGAAACCAGGTCATCTTGTCGCTCTGTGCTCTGCTTGGGTATTTTTCAGATCAATGGGTGGAAGAACCCATATTGGGTTTTTTGTCCATTTTCTCCATGGATGAGAGAGACACCACTCAGTTCGACTACAACTCTTTCTTGGTGGACAAAATTCATGAGAAATTCTCAAATTTCACCACAGAAGGCATGTTCTAGTATTCCTCAATACTGGCTTACATGTTCATTTTCTTCCAAGCAGACAAATTCTCCTTTTCAATGCAGAAGATGGACAAAGACGGAAGACCGCGGGTGGTAACATCCTGGAATACGCTTCTCAGACAAAACTCTATAGAATTCAGCTTCAAACAGTTTATCGAGCATTTCTACCATCCAGTGGTGAGCATGCTCAGTGGCAGACATGAACCGAGAATAAATGAAGATATTCATAGGATCTTACACCTCTTAGATCTTGCTAAAACTAGCGATTGGTATCTTTACCAAAACCACTCTGAGATCAGAGTTTATGGATGCAAGTTGGCTCCATACAAGTTGCCCAAGTATCTACCCATGAGGATATTTTCCCTGGATTACATAAGGAAAATGATCAACTCAGATGACATACATTTTGTGTCTCTGAAAAAGAAGCAGCAGCTTGGAATTAAAGGGTAGATTGGGTCTTTCATCTGCAATAGCCTAGGCGTCGGGGAGGAAGAAGACAAACTGTTGAAAGAAATGAGTTTCCAGGGAAGTTTCATATGGCACTATGACCCATGTGGGATAATTTATGAGATGAGGATTAAAAATAAGAATATCCCATATGTTCATACACCTAAGCTGGAGATAGAGAAGTTTGTCAATCAAACATAATGGGAGCCAAACACTCTGGTTGAGACAGAACAGCAGGACCCTTTGGTCATCGTCACACAGATGACTACATCACAAGCTCCCAAGGAGAAAAGACCCAGGAAATATGTTTCGCCTTCCGTCACCGAATTCTTGGCTGAAGAGTTCCTGTTACACACCAAAAGGCCAAAAACCAGTCATGCACCTGACACGGCTAGTGAAAAGGATATCCAATCCACGTCGACCACAATGGATGATCGATCGCTTATTAGCACAAGAAACAAGCAAATCATGTCTACAGTTTTGTCCAAGAAGCCCATGGATACTCCACCAGTCAAACAGTCGAGCAAAATAGGACCAAAGTTGAGCGCTTTCGAGAAGTATGATATGATAAAAAAGAAAAATCAGACACTGACCAGTAGTACTTATGCTCAGTTCTGGAAGAAAACATCAACTGCACAACACAGTTTGATGTCTGCATTCGACACTGAGAAGGGTAGAATGCACATGGCATTTCTGCAAGCACAAGTGCCAGACCCAAAAGTAATCACCGATTACAAAAGGGCAACATTCGAGTTTCAGACCAAAGACGTGCATCCTGCGGATCAAATGGATCTACACAAACAAACTGGAGAAATGGTTTTCTCCACATTGGAAAATGCTTCTACTACTGCCACTAAGCTACAAGTATCCCTAAGAAATGTCCAGACACAAATAAAATTAAAAAAGATATCATCCTTTGCAAAAGATAACAGAATTAAGACGTTGGAAGAACTAGTCCTCAAGATTAGGTATTGTTGAGCAGAAATATTGTCATTTAATTCCGTTGTAGTAATTTCCCAACCATTTAATTTTTCAATCTGAGGTTCATAGGCTTACGAAGCACATGCACTATATATGCAGGAATGAAGTAGAAGTAATCTAATCTAAATTGTTGAAATGAAACTAATCTAGGAAAGCAGGAAACATTAATCTAGGAAAGCAAGAAATTGCATAAAGGAAAAGCAATACAACATGTGAAGAGTTCACGAAAAATAACATATGTGAGCTCACACAATAAATCTATCTTGAATTACATAACAATAATCAAATGACAATCATGAAAGCATAACAATGAAAGAATATGAATCAAAGCTAAGAATCCCTTTCTCCTTTGAATCATTAATGATTACTCTAATTCTAATTACATCCTAATTGAATTCTCATGAAGAGAGAGCACTCTCTTTTATACATGAGAGCCTTGAAGATAAGATAACCATCTCATTATTACAGATCCATTATTCTCTCAACCTATTTTCCATCATTACAAAATATAATCCCTTTAAATCCTCACACATATCTCTCATATATCTTAGATAAGATATTCCTAACCAAATCTCCATGATCTTCTCCTTGGAATGGGATTGAATTATCTCCTCAAATATTGAAATGGTGGAGGAAGTATTCGAGAAGTCCTTTGAATTAATCCTTCATATATTCCTACACATTACAAAGCTCACACACATTTAAGATATATATGAAAACATGTTGATTTTCTAACATTTAATCACAAATTCCTTTTAAATACTAAAATGAATAAAGTGGAGAACAATAAGGTGAAACCTAAGTATATTTATGGAAATGATATCATGAAAGGTTAATGGGGCGATGAAATTTGAAGAATGATGAAGGGAAAGGTGGATGAGAATAGGACATTTATGAGCCCTAACAAGTATGATCTCTCGAATGTGAAAGCAATCGAGGAGATGCTTAAAAAGAAAAATGTTGATATAGAATCTCTGAGGAAACAGTTGAAACTTCCACTAACAGAAGATGCAAAAACAAAGGAGATAGCTGAGACAGAAGGGGAAAAGGATGAGATGCTCAAGCTGATCATGGAGCAGAATGCACAATTGAAGGAGATGGAAGCTGAATTGGAAAAACTAGTGAAACAGAAGGAACAATCAAAGGCCATGGAAGTAATTCCATTGAGCGCAGTTCCAATCACAGGAGTAAGCACAGTAACTGTAGCAAAAGTTCCTTCAACAACTCCACTGACAGCTCTGGAGAAAATAGTAGAACTGGCAAAATCCATGGAGGAGATGAATTTACAAGAGACAGAGATCAGTAGACTCAGAAAGGAGGTTGAGAACCTTCAGGAACTCAAATATTCCTATCAAACCAGCTACTCCAAGGAGAAACAAACATCAGACAAGCTCAAATAGGAATTACAACAACTTCAAAAGCAAACAGTGGCAGGAAAAACACTTGTTGAGGTCAAGGAAAGTGTCTGGATGGATATCACCAAGTCCATGAATGAAATATGGCCTATGATACAAATCATGTTCGAGAAAAATGAACCAGTGTAGAGAAGTAAGTAGGATATTGAGAAGATAAGTGGAGAACTGGGAGAGATGCCCACAGAAGCTACTGAAATCATCAAATTCCTGAATTCAAAAACCAGAGAGGAGCTAAAGGAGTTGAAAATTGAAGATAGGACATAGACCATCCTCGAGGTCAAGAGGGTCCTGACCAAAAGAGGATTGGTGCTACAGCTGGAGGAAAAGGTCCAAAATATGGACATAGGAGTGCAGATATTTGTCAGCAAGATTGAAGTTCTGCAGAAGGAAGGCCTACCTGGTTTAAGAGTTATAAACAACAAGTTAATGACACTTGCTGATTATAAAAGGAAACTAGCCACTTTGGCTAAATATAGCTCGAAATTCTCAAGAATCCAAGGCAGTATCACAGGAAAGACGTTCTTAGATGCTTTACAATCATACATCAGCATACAACATGAGATTTGGTACATTTTCATCGTCAAGGCAACTTTTGCCAAGTACATAGAGATGGATGAAGTATACCGAATACTACTCAAAGTCATCGTTCCCAGTCACCTTCGATGGGAAGAGCTTTGCAATCTAATCAAGTAGGCGATGAGGTGTCAAATCCTAGTCAGCTATCCAGTCAGATGATATCATGTAGAGACCTCACCAATGACTTACCCCAGAAATCAACATGAAGTTTCAACACATCATCAAACAATTTCCTAAATGCTTGTATCTTGTTAAGTTAGTTAGCTAAATTTATATTTTCCACGTCTTGATCTTTAATGACAGGATCGTATGTAATTTTGATTATAAATACTTCAAACTTTGAAGTACCGAGGGTTGATCTTTACGCCCCGTAAGCCAGAAAGACTGTAATTTTTATCAAGAGATCTTCCAGTAATACAAAAGGGATGTTTCACAGGATTCTCGTGTGTTATTCACTGGTGATGTTTTCTTTTCTATGTTAAATGTTTTTCTTGCTCAGTTGTCATATTGTTTTCTAGTCTAATCTTTTAAAGTAGCGCATGTTGCAGGATTTATCTTTGTATACCCTGTTTTCGACTTTGAAAGATATTAATGTTTATCTTTCTGATATTACAATGAAGAAATTCTTAAATGCTTCTTTTCTTTAATTGATTTTCTCATCTTTTATGTCATTCATCACTTTACTGCTAAAGAATCCAACGAATGCATTATCTTTCCCTGTGAAAAGAATATTTGTGTTTCTGTTTAGATTTCTATCTTTATAATACAAACTCCATAGCCCAATGGAGGCGTAAAACCCTTTCAGCCAACTTAACAAAAACAACAACAAACCGTTCAATCCTATTTTATTTAACTAGCCTAATATCTAGAAATTAAAACATATCTAAATCATATAGAGAGATCCCTCTCTGAAGCTGGTAGGGCTAGATTTCAGTTTCGAAGTGTTTGGATAAAGTTACCTCTGGTAAATTTCTTCTTCCCTGACAACCTCTAGGAATTTACAGAGCATTAGCAGGACCCTAAGGTGGAATGTGTAGGTTGTCAAAGGATGTAAATTTAGATGGGAGTACTCAACTCTAATTTAACCTTTGAGCTTCAAACCCTCTCTCAGCACAGGCATCTAATTGAAAGGATGTAAGATGAAATATATGCTCAAAGGAGTCAAATTGAAGAGCAACGTAGTAGTTTGGAGGTTATGCAGATCCAAATGGATCAAATGGAAATAATTCATCATGATCCCAATACACTAGTAGCAACCACCTAGGGATCCTCCAAGAATGTAACTTCATCCACAGTCAATCAAATATCAGACCTCAATGAGCCCTGCCCAGATCCAATTTGGGAGAAGCGAGTACATTCGAGGATCAAAAAGGAACCAGGTAGCTAAGTTTTTATAAAAATTCAAGTGTCATGTTTTTTTTATGTTATTTATAAATGGAGTTTTCTATAGATTGTATTCATCAAAATACAATAGATGTGATATAGCTAGGGAAGGTGGAAACTCAATGACCACAAATTTTGTATTAACATTTCCAAGCTTCAAAGTTTCTATTTCTCGAAGGTCACTCATGGCCACTTTTTTTGTACTACAGTGGATTCATCCACACTTTTAAATATAAATTTCTCAGTTATTGTTTAAAAAAAATAATTGGGTAGAGGGTCGAGACTTGATCATTCACACAATTTATGTTAATAGCCAGGGGTATATGAGTTCCAATTATTAATGTGTCATATCTCTTATGGCATTGCTTAATATTTTTTAATTGAAGTTGTGTGTCTGATAAACCTAGAGGAACTTGCAGGTTCCAGAGCCAAAACTCCACAAATAGCCATGGCACCTTGGAAAAGAAACACAAATGCAATGACAGTATTGGATATATTCACCATATCGACCTCTAGGGGTTTTGTACATGGGAAGAGATGTAAAATATGTTATATAATGGGGAGTTCCTAGAGAATGACCCAGACCTCGAGATATATCAAAATATACAAAAACAAAATGGCATTCACACCATCGTTATTCGACCTGCAATATTACCCTATAATGAAGTGCCCAGGTGGTCTTATGAGAATGTAAACACACAAGCACAAAAAATCACCAACAATAAAGGAAATTCCATATCCCATCTTAATCTAGATAGTTTTCATAGGATCTACAAGCTATCAAAACCATTGGTAATTTTGAATAAGAGATTCCTGGAAAAAATCGCTAAAGAAAAGTTGAAGCCACTAGAGATTCTTCAAGACTATTGGGAAAAAGAAAATCCATTTGTCTCTAAGCTCAACATGGTATATAATACCCAGTATTTCAAGACACCATATCAGGTGTTGATTACTATGATCTGTAGACTATATGGGGAGGAGAATTGCATAAAATTTAAGCAGAAATGGACAACCATGATTTATGTAGTGGCATAAAAGGGAGAAGTGTTCAACTGGGCAATGATCTTATCGACCAATATCAGACTCAACATGCACGATACATGCAAAGGCACACAATCAGGCTTTTATATGTCCAATTTTATCATTGATGTTGGTTTTGTGTATGTCCCTAATCCAGAAATGAATTGGGACTAGAATCTGGAATCACCCCCTATTCATGTATATTGTTATAAACTCTAGACAATCCTGTATCAAGAGTACTTTTATTAAATATGTGATTATTTTACAACACCATTGCATCAATTATTTTTCAATCAGACCCTGCAAAGAATATTAGTGGAAGTGTTAGAAACACTGCAGGAAATAGCATATTGATACCTGGAGAATAACTACACCTACATTTGTGTCTACGAATGTACTACTCCACCACATATGTTACCCAGGTACATCTTGGATAAAATTTTGTCATGTGAGGTAGTGTACCAAACGGTGGAAGTCGGTATAGCAATTTCCCTACAGATTATGAACAAGAGAAGTTGGCCTAGATTCCCAATCAAGCTGGGGAAATTCATGTTAACAAACATCCCACATGAGGAAGGAGGTCATATCTCTTAAAGAGATGATTTTTTGTATAGGGACAGTGAAGAAACAAGTCCCCAAAAATGGAGTGTATAACCACTACAAATCCTTGAAGATGGTGCCCCCCTTCAAGCATGAAACAAGAGAAGAGGAATAAATATTCCATGAGCCTTGATCAAATGAGGAGTGTAAGATCATGTAGAAGGTACACACTAGATTAACTCTTTTCTGGAAGAACATGAAGAAAATAAAATCCAATTCCATGAACAACTGCAGAAAGTAATAAAGGACACTCGAGAGAATATGGATGTGGATGAAAGAACCTAGAAAGAGAAAGAAGTTAATGCGCTAAGGAAATTATTTGATGTGGATGAAAGGGCCAAACAAAAGAAACAGAAATAAAAATTGTCTTAATATATTGAATCATCCCTCAAAGCTGCAAAGGAGTCCCAATCCTGCAGGGCCACGGAAGAAGCTCAATACCACAAGGACCTGGAAGAAGTGCAAGCTTGCAAGGTTATAGAAGATGAAAAATCCTATAAAGCTACAAAGCATAAATCCACCTACGAAGTCGTAGAAAAGCAAAGAGAGATATCTAAAGAAGCTACCTACAAGAATTCCAAAGAAAAAGAAAGGATTCAAACAAAAGAACACAAAGATACAAAGTTAAAGAAGAAGAAGGAGGAAGAAGAAATAACTACAATTTCCACCCTAGGATCGACCAAATAAGTATCAATTTTAACCTCTCCTCTAAACCTAGGAACTCCCCTGAAAGTGATATCTTCTGACTTCTCATATTCGGCCCTAAAATTGTTATAAGTTCATCATGAAGTAATCATTGTAGGGAATTTCTACTATAGCAATTCAAAATAGGGAATCATGAGGAGGCCATCGAAACGACAGAAAACAAGGGAAACCTTTGGACAAAAAAGATCTAAAAGAAATGTTGATTGGAATATAAATAAAGAGAACCTGCGGAAGGAATCAGTAGAGATGATAGCATCATTACATGTGTTTGAAGGCACAAACATTGTCATGATTAATGAGCTCAACTGCAGGGTAGAAGAATATAAGAACAAAGTAGCAAGCCTAGAGAAACAACTACAAAAACAGAAACAAGAATTGGAACATGAATTCTAGGTCAAAGTAGGAGAAGCAGATTGGCTACATGTACAGTAAATTGAGAACATCAAGTGCAGATATACTAACAATATATCAAACCTGAAATCAAATGGGAAAGAAAATGAACAAATATGAGAACAAAAAAGTCACGGGATATCTCTCCTAGAAGAATAAATCAAAGAACTTCTACTGAAAGGAAACAAGGAGGAAAATAAATTCATATCCTTGTTTAAAGAGGAAGCTATTGAACTTAATGAGAAACTAAAAGAAGCATAGTTCAATTTCTTCATGGATTTGAACGACATACAAACATACAATGAAGAAGTTACAATATTAATTGATCAACTAGGAGAAATAAAAGGCCAATACAAGGATTGTTGATAATGGGTACTTGACACTGAGAGGGGGGGGGTGAATCAGTGTCACAAAACTTATTGAGAATTTTTCACTTTTCACAAATTAACTGAACAAAAAATATTTATTTCATTTTCTCAATCAATATATATAAAAGAATAAATATTTTATTTATTAAATAACTTAAATGAATACATAAGATTAATCTTTGAATATCATCTTCATACAATTATGAGAGACCCAACTCTCTGTTACAAGACCCAACTTGTAGTTCTCATATCCAACTGAGAAATGAGGAATCCAACCCTAATAACAAGTCCCAGCTTGTTGATCTCAAATCCAACTGAGATGTAAGGAATCTGATACTCATACAAGACCCATCTTGTAAACAAGCACCAACCTGATAGAATGAAATTTCATTCAATCCATTATATATAAATATATATACTTCAACAAATTCAACTACACTTCTTCTCACCATTCCTTCTTGTTTGTATAATCTTCCAACTGGTGTGAACTTGAATCATTGTGTCTTTTGATATTTGAACCATTGTACCTTTTCATTTAAAATTATCATCTTAAACTTTAATTAATATCATTTTTCCTTTTTATTCTTTATTCATGTTTTCATGATTTAACTCTCTTTTAATCATGACTGTGTATCGGTTTGTTTGTCATCATGATTTGATCACAGAATTGGATCGAATCATTAGATCATGCTCATGTTTCTATTGCATTCTCGGTTCACCAACTGACCATATTCAATCATTTATCGATTCTCTGTATTGTTCCGGTGCAACTCTCTGTCGAATGAAATCTGTATGTGGCACTTCTTTCAAACCATTTTCATATGATCATAGGCGTACAACCACAAGCTTATCAATTTAAGTGACGCATTACATTCTTCCCTTTAAATATCTTTACCATATGACCAACGGTGGTGACCTCACGTGACCACGTGATTGCGGGCACAACCAAAGGTGGTTTGAAATCAAACAACATTTCACCCTGCAATTTACCTCAAGCCTCCACGTGTCCTTTCTTCAAAACCATGGTTTTGATTGCGTCCCACCCTCAAATTATTAAATTCCATGCACCTTCAATCCTTGCAATGCAACGGGACCATTGATCTCATGATCTTGACGATGCTCCTAGACTGACGGTTTAGATTTGTTCTTTCAAGCTCTACAGATCAGATATAGCCTTCCTAAATCAATGGATGTGATTTATTTCATGATCCGGGCTTTGAGTGTTTCAACTCTCAAACCCTTCTTTCCTCTGTACATAAATCTTCAGGAGTTGATGATCTAGAGACACCTGTCCTTCTCAATAGACAACTATATCAATGGTCATGTGTCCCCTTTATCTATCAACGGTCGAGATCTCCTTCAGGTCTTTGGACTTCGGAGATTTCAAATCTCAACCCCTTCTTTCCTCCATACGTCAATATTTTGGAGCTGAAAAAACACTGACATGTGTCCCTTTCAAATCAATGGCTGTGATCCTTTCACATCTCCGGACTTCATAATTATCAAGTCTCATCTTTCACTATAGTATGATCAATGGTTGAGAATACTCCCAAAGTGATATTCATATCGAACGACTTATATCCATTTAGGGACTTTGGTGTTCGAGACTTATGAACTTTAGGCTAATCCCTACTCCATTTTCCTTCAGAGCGATCACCTTCTGAGTAAGTCATAAGTGGTAGAGACTGCTTTTTTTCAGTTAATACTTCCACTTACACTATCCTTCCACTATAGTATATTGACGGTCGAGAATTCTCTCAAAGTGATCTTTAGATTGGGCGTTTCGTGTCCACTTCAGGACTTTGGCATTTGGGACTTCGGGACTTTGGGCAACTGCTGGTGGTAAAAATCCCATAGTGACATAACTTACTTGCATCACTTGATGACATGCCATGAGATGAGTAGCTACCACATGTCACTCAGATTTGTGATTTTCACGTACCTGAAATGTCGATTCAACTTGACACTTGTCATTGTCTAATTGCACCATGTGTCCTTGATGACGTAGTCTTGCTGACCTAGTCTGCTAACATGGTCTGCCAACATGGTTCTCTTTGATCCAATGGTCATCATATATTATCCAAATCTGATGGTTCTTATTCATTTCATATTTTGGGACTTCGAGTAATTCGATTTTTCAAGTCGCCAATTCTTCCAAAGTGAGATTCCCTGAACAATAACGTCCTCTCAACTTTAGACCCAAAATAATTTGTTTTCATCGATCATGTTATTATATCGATGGCTCAATCTATCTACGATGCCTCTTTTATAGCTTATCATGTCCTTCCACTTAGAATGATCCAACGGTTATTGGGTATTCGGGTATTCAAATTCTCAACCCTTTTTGTCCTGTTGTTGGTGAGTCAACCACAATCGTCTCTCTTCGAACCTATAAGATCTGACGGTCCTGAATAATTTCAGGATTAGAAATATCACGATGTTTAATTATCCTTTCATTCTCCACAATTCATCCTTGTCGTTGATCTGGCACATGAGTATCAATGGTCATGATTTGATCATTGACTATTCCTCCAACGATCATTTAAGCCTACAGTCATTCATATGAACGACATCCGTTACATGAGACAATAAACACCATCAATTTCTTGATCGGAAGGTTGTTGAGGCTTCTCACCTTTTTTCGATGCATCGATCGTCTTCTCAGTCTTTCCATCGATCCCGACAACATTTCTACAATGCTCTCTTATTTCTGATCTTTTGTCTTTGCATATTGTTCACTCCTCCTCCTGAGCTTGTGCTTTTGATTCTAATCTTGATCTCTACATATTGTTCTCTCCTCCTCCTGAGCTTGTGCTTTTGATCTCTGCATATTGTTTGACATTTTCTTCTAATTGATATATTGTTGACATCAGTGACAATTTCATCTATGATAGATCAACAATGACAATTCATCATAACAACTTATCATCATATCATAATGACATCAACTATTGACATCAATGACAATATGTCCAACAATCTCCCCCTTTTTCATTGAGGGAAACACACTAACTTCATACACAAACTCCCCCTGTGATGATTTTTTCCTCATATTAAGTTACTCTCCCCCTTTGACATCAATGGAAAAGGGTTTCTCCCCTTATAATCAACATATGTTTGTCTTCATGTTGTTGACCAGAATATGAACTTGGGTAACTCCCCCTGGAGTCATGTTATGTCTGTCATAACTGAATGACTCCCCTTGTCAATATTCTTTCTCTCTTCTTCTGACTACTCTCCCCCTTTGTTTCTGAAAGGGTATCTCTTCCTGACATGGTATCTTCCCCTATTAATTTAGAAACCCTTTTTTTTATTTTCTTTTCTTTTGCTAACAACTTGTAACATCATCAGAATTTGATATTGTACCATATTATTTTATAGGTACTTCCTTTTCTTGAGCTTGATTTATCTCATATTGAGTTTCACATTCTTCATTAGGACATTTACCCCTCATGTTCTTATTATTAGTTTCTTCAATTTCAAGTGTATTAACATCCTTCTTGCTTTCTCCTTCATATTTTCTTCTCCATATCTTTCTGTGAGATATTCTTCTTTTTGGATCTTCTCTTTCTAATTTTGTTTTTGGAGATCTGTCATCTCCTTTCATGTTCCAACTTTTATTAGGTTTTGTCACTGACTTGAATGACTTATTCAAATATTGACTTTTTGTATTCTTGCAGTTTTGGGATTTGTGCCCAAACCTATCACAGTTGTAACATCTCATTGTATGACAAAATTTTGTTATGTGCCCAACAAAATTACATCTCCAACATCTAATTGAGTTTTTGGATTTTCTTGTATATCCTTTCTCTAGTTTCTTGCATTCCATTGCTTTATGGCCAAAACTATGACAATAAAAGAAATAGTCATTGAAGGTATTTCCATTCTTGATTTTATTTTGACTTGAAGGATCTGTCATTTGATCTTCTTCTTCATTTTTACCTCTAAAGATGTCCTCCTTAACAAAGTTCATGACTTGTAATTGCTTAGTACTTGCACCTTTTCCTTTTAAGAAGGATGATCCTTTCTCATTTTTGTAAATGGTGCACCATTTGTTATTATTTTCTTATTTATTGTATCCAATACCAGTTTTGTCATCATTTGATCTTTGGATTTTCCAAATCTTATCTAGGATAGCTAAACTATTCGGGAAATTGACAATCTTATTTGTCTTTTAAGTCATCTTTTTGAGATTGACTATTTCTAACTTCAATATTTGACATAATTCTTCCTTTTTAGTCAATTGAATATTCATGGCTTATATTTCTTTAGCATGTTCAAGTAGAGTATTTATATTGATGATTACTTCTTCTATCTCATCCAATACTTCTTTGCATTTAATAGTTTTTTCATATGTCTTCAATTCTTCCATATCTTTTGTTAGATAAAAAACTTTAGTTTTCAATTTTTTGATTTCTTCCTCGTATTCTATCTAAATCCTTTTTAGTTTGATGGCTTCTCTTTCAAACAGTTTGCATGATTCTTCATTTTTAGTTATTTGAATCTTATGAGCTTATTCCTTTTTCTTAGCTTCTACAATTTGAGTCATGAGATCTACATTAGTACTTTCATTTATCTTTTTGAGATTGATGATTTCCAATTCCAACATGTGGTAAGATTTTTCTTTCCTTGTTAACTAGATCTTTAAGTCTTCTTTACTTTCTTTAATTTCCTCAAGTTGAGTGTTTGACTTTTCAACCTCCTTTCTAAGATTAACAACTTTGGTTTTCAATTTTTTGATCTCTTCTTATTTGTTTTCTAGCTGAAATTTGTGTTCATGCTCTTCATGGTTAGATTGATCTAACTGTTGTAGTAGTATCATATCTTTCTCTTGGATTTTTTCCAACTCTTCTAAAGTGCACATAGTTGTGTACTCAAGATGACAAATAACCTCCACAGGAACTTTAATATGCATACAATTTCCTGGCTCCAACCGAATCTCTCCTATAACTGTTGCAACATCAGTTTTAAGATTGTGTATTTTTTCTTTAGTGAATACTGAGGTATTCCTCAATTCCTTGATGAGGTCATCTTCCTCACTATTGACTGAGATTTGCATCGAATCCAGTATTTTATTCTGATTAGAAATATTTTTCTCTATATTATGTTCTTCAATCTGATTTCAATTTTCCTTTTCTTTATCTTCTTCACTATCTTGATAAGAACTCTCTTCTTCTAAGTTTTGTTCTTTATTATTACAGGAATCCTCAGTATCTAAGTCTTGTTACTTACTCTGATAGGATTTCTCCTCTTCTTGTGTTTCATTCTGATAACAGTTTTCTAGTTGAAGTCATAATTCTTTAGCAGATTTGTAGTACTTCATCTTTTCTTTGACTTGGTTTGTTAATCCGTCCTAAATTGCTTTTAAGGCTACTGAATTATTCCACTTTTCTTCTTTTGCAGTTTTTGATTTTCTCTTTGAAGTAGTTAAGTGTCGGGGCTTACTTACTATCAAATCCCAAACTCCAGATCCTCTTGACTTCAGATATCTTTTCATATTTTCCCTCCATGATAAATAATTTGTTCCATCAAATAAGGGAGCTTCATTTGTGGAAATAACGATTTGTCCACCCATTTCTTCTAAATCTAAATTCAATGTTTAAACTATGTTGAAGGAACCTTGATCTGATACCAATTGTTTATAATGGGTACTTGAAACTGAGAGGGGGAATGAATCAGTGTCACAAAACTTATTGACAATTTTCCACTTTTCACAAATTAACTGAACAACAAATATTTATTTTATTTTCTCAATCAATATATATAAAAGAATAAATATTTCATTTATTAAATAACTTGAATGAATACATAATATTAATCTTTGAATATCATCTTCATAAAATTATGAGAGACCCGGCTCTTTGTTACAAGACCCAGCTTGTAGTTCTTAGATCCAACTGAGAAATGAGGAATCCAACCCTCATAACAAGTTCCGTCTTGTTGATATTAGATCCAAATGAGATGTGAGGAATCCAATCCTCATACAAGACCCAACTTGTAAACAGGCACCAACCCAATAGAATGAACTTTCATTCAATCCATTAAATAAAAATATATATACTTCAACAAATTCAACTACACTTCTTCTCACCATTCCTTCTTATTTATATAGTCTTCCAAATGGTGTGAACTTGAATCATTGTGTCTTTTGATATTTGAACCATTGTACCTTTTCATTTAAAATGATAATCTTAAACTTTAATTAATATCATTTTTCCTTTTTATTCTTTATTCATGTTTTCATGATTTAACTCTCTTTTAATCATGACTATGTATCGTTTTGTTTGTCTTCATGATTTGATCACATACATGGATCGTCTCATTAGATCATGCTCATGTTTTTGTTTCATTCTCGATTCACCAACAGACCATATTCAATCATTATCGATTCTCTGTATTGTTCTGTTGTAACTCTCTGTCGAATGAAATATATATGAGGTGCTTCCATCAAACCATTTTCATATGATCGTAGGCGTAGAACCATAGGATTATAAATTTAAGTGACGCATCACATTATTCCCTTCAAATATCTTTACCATATGATCAATGGTGGTGACCTCACGTGACCACATGATTACGGGCGTGGCCAAAGGTGGTTTGAAATCAAACTATGTTTCACCCCGCAATTTACCTCGAGCCTCCACGTCTCCTTTCTTCAAAACCATGGTTTCGATTGCGGTCCACCCTCAACTTATTAAATTTCATGCACCTTCAATCCATGCAATGCAATGGGACCATTGATCTCACGATATTGATGGTGCTCCTAGACTAACAGTTCAAATTTGTTCTTCCAAGCTCTGCAGATTAGATCTAGCCTTCTTAAATCAACGAGTGTGATTTATTTCATGATCCGAGCTTTGGGAGTTTCAACTCTCAAACCCTTCTTTCCTCCATACGTCAATATTCTAAAGTCGGTGATCTCTAGACATGTGTCCTTTTCAATTAGAAACTATATCAATAGTCATGTGTCCCCTTTCCCGATCAATGGTCGAGATCTCCTTCGGGTCTCCGAACTTCGGATATTTCAAATCTCAACCCCTTCTTTCCTCCGTGAGTCAATCTTTCAGAGATGAAAATCCATTGACACGTGTCCCTTTTAGATCAATGGTTGTGCTCCTTTCGCGTCTCCGAACTTTGGAATTCTCAAGTCTCAACTTTCACTATAGTATGATCAATGGTTGAGAATAATCCCTAAATGATCTTCAAATTGGACGACTTATGTCCACTTTAGGACTTCCGCGTTCGTGACTTCAGGACTTTAGGCTAATCACTGCTCCATTTTCCTCCGGAGTGATCACCTGTTGAGTAAGTCATAAGTGGTGGAGACCGCTTTTTGTCAGTTAATACTTCCACTTACACTATCCTTCCACTGTAATAGATCGACGGTCGAGAATTCTCCCGAAGTGATCTTCAAATCGAATGTTTCATGTCCACTTTGGGACTTCGGGACTTTGGGCACATGCTGGTGGTAAAACTACCGAAGTAAAACTCCCAGAGTGACGTAACTTACTTACATAACTTGTGTTGGATTACTGAGAGGGGGGGGTGAATTAGTAATAGAGCGATTTAATCTTTTTTAACCATATAATCCAAGTGTTACACGTCAAAATTACTCACTTTGATAGTGTCGCAAGTGTCGTCATTACAAAGGTCGCAAGTGTCACATTTTGCTCACAAGGTCGCAAGTGTCACATGTTGCTCACAAGTGTCGCAAACATCAAACAAAGCATACTGCCATGATGCCTATGTCGTGCCTATAACGACATGATAAAGACACTTGAAACACCTCAAACATCTGATTTGGAAGAGGAGAAATGAGTCAACAGGCTTGCAAACCTTTTGCCATCTGAAAGAACCTCAAAAACTGAGTTTTTGGAGAGGAGCGCTCCTCCTTACACTATCTCGGAGCGCTGGCGCTCCCCCTTACACTGTCAGGGAGAGTTATAACGCTCCCCTGGCCCTTTTGAGGGAGCGTTATAGATTTTGAGAGCGCTGGTGCCCCCTAAAACTTACTAGGGAGCGCTAAAACTCTTTGATGGCCCTTTTGAGGGAGCGCTACCTATTCTGGGCGGTTGTTAAGTTGTTGAGATGAATGGGGGAAGCATCTTTTCATTCTTGGAAGGCAGTTGGATTCGAATCCCTAGTCCAGCCATGATCCTAGGGAAGATCCTCAACTGAAGGAGGAAAGTCCTCAACTTCCCCAAGGATATCTCAAGTGGTTGGAGCCTCTCCAAGGCTATATAAGGAAGCTTTCTAATGGTGAAAGGGGGCTGCAAAATGAAGAATGACACCAAACTTATGATCTCATAAGTGGTGTTGGAACAAAGTTGATGGAGGAAGAATTGAACATATGAAACTTATGATCTTGGAGGAAACTTACAGTCAGCCAAAGGAGAGCGATCAGTGAAGCTACTGTCATCCAGGTTGCGGATCTTTCAGGCAAGGGTTAGACGAAGAGGACTTGACGAAGTTGTCGCATTCGCATATACGATTGTAAGTATTGTTGTCGTTATTCTCATTAATATGACACGCTTGGCCTGTTTCTTTCTAGTTTGTGTATGATGTTACATGAACTTGTCATTTATTGATAGATATGTTTTCAAGCTAATGTCAATAGAGTAGGAAGTGGTCGTATCTTGTTTTGTCCACAGAACTCAACGAGGAGCAAAGGATTGGAGCGCAACTCGGGGCGTGAAGGGACAAACGTCGATTAAAAGGTACCTATGTTATCCTTCCTTCTCATGCATTGGTTTAGATAGATTTGAAAGGAAGTCAGTGTCCACGTTAAGCATTTTTCTGTCTAGGGTTAAGGTCAAGCCTTAGAGGTGATCTACCTGTCCGCAGGGAGATTTTCCTACAACAGAAACTGGCGACCATACTGGGGAAATAGCCTTGAATCGAAACCTCTTGTTTGGATTTTTCTCCTCATTGACCTTGTTCTGTCCCTTGATCATTTCAGATCTGGATCACCCCTCTTTGATTAGTTTCATGAGCTGATTGGCTCCTTACCTTGTCACATTCAGCATACTTGTCAAGCTCAGATCTTAATTTTTGAATTTTTTTGACATTTCTGGGACTTTTAGACCCTAGCGCCCCTGTCCTAGTGTTAACAGAGCGCCAACGCTCCTAATAGCCTTACACAGATCACTATAACGCTCTTTTCCCTTGGCAACAGAGCGCCAACCTCTTTTTGGCCCAAAAACCCTCCAGAACTGCTTTTTTCAGGGTTTGCCTCTGCGTGTCTTTTGCTGAGTGATCTTGTGAGTCAATTTTTCTTCCTTTTCAGCCTTGACATCTGTCTCTTTGAAGGATAAACACCTTGTTGATTGGATCTTGTAGCCTCCTTCACCATTCTCATTGAGTTTTTTCCCTGTTGAGTGAAATTCGAAACCCATGCATTGTTTTTCTCTTCTCATCAGTTGAGTAAAACCCTGGTGAAGGTCATCAAAGGCCTACGGACCTCTTTATCTTGATTTCAGTTGAGGTCATTGTTCTTCAACTCTTTCTTTTGGGTGTGAAGTTTGCTTTTTTCTTTGATTAATTCTTTTCTTTCGCTTTTCATTTTGATTGCTACGAAGGGTGTATTGTTTGTGTGACTTTTGCTTATGCTAGTTTGGTTTTCATTCATACCAAGAAGATAATTAGCAAAGATAAGCATTGTGTCGTGGTGATCATCATCCATACGCAAACAATAAAAGATATCTTCATGATTGATTGAGCATATTAGAAGGCATTTAAAAGTTTTTCATTACATCAGGATTTGATTGAGAAAAGAATTGTTTGAGGGCATTCCGTAGTTGTGCTTGCTAGTGAAGGAACTCTCTCTCTCCCTTAACTAGATGTTCATCGAAAGGAAATGAGTGTTTATCATGTTCGATGCATTATTTGGGTCTGAGTCATAATTCCCTCTGTTTCACTTCCATGCACCCCTTTGCGTAAAGAACAACCATAAAAATCAACGCTAATTAAAATTTATCTAGAACTTTTTCTTTGCTAGGATCCTCCACCAACAGTAGAATAGGTGTAGTACTTTGGATTAGGCTGTGAGCATAACTCTCCAAAGTTGTCAAAACAAGCATTAGTATCCTGAGTTAGGGAGAGTCAAATCCAGTTATCGTATAAGTCTGCCTGGGATCCCCCTCTCACACAAGGGTTACGCACGAGGTTGCATTCGGGTAAGCTACAGGGACTAACTCTCTGTGGTTTAACTGATTGTGGTGGTCGGATCGTATTATGGGGATCACTTTGAGGTAAATCCACAATTACTGCATGGAAGCTTCTTAGTTGGTTTCGGGCTTGATACCCTGCCCGTACGTTCGGATCGAACTGTCGACTGTTCCCG
>ML783921.1:263155-277071 GCA_009831015.1 Picea engelmannii | reverse complement strand
TTGATACCCTGCCCGTACGTTCGGATCGAACTGTCGACTGTTCCCGCCCAGGGGCTGACTGCGAATTGGTAACCTTAGTGGCCATAATATTTAGGTTCTTACACAAGGTGACGGTGACGGGAAGTCTCACTGTACCTGGAGAAAACATTGGTCAAACTCACTCGAGCTTCTTGGAGGGTAAATCCACAATTACTGCGTGGAAGCTTGCACCAAGGTGTAAGTCCGTTAAGCAGGTCGCCATTGTAACTGTTCCACCCTATCCTCGCCCCTTCTGGACTTGATCATGCGACGTTGGATTTCATCACCAACTAGTACGGTCATCAAAAGAAGGTCCTATTTTCTTGGTTGTGATTCTTAGATTTTTATTAGCGTGTGTTGTTTCTTACGATTAGTTGGCTCTAGATTTTCGGTGTGTTCTGCCTTTCTCCACAATTGAGCCCGTGGACGATCAAGGTCTTCGCCGATCACGTAGGATGCAAGGGCTGCCTCCAGAAGGATATCAACCCTTACCTCCTAACCCCCCCGAAGACAACCACCGTAAAGAGGTAGAAAACCCATCTGACACTGAAAGTGCTATTGCTCCTCCGTCAGATAACCCGGAAGATGCTTTTGTCACGATTGCGAATCCCACTTCGGTGACCCCTCTCGAACCACTTTTACTTCGTTTAGACTCCCTTGGGAACGTCATAGACGAGGAATTCCCATGATTACCAGAGAGGATTTTTACCGAAACATATATGGGATCCACGCAACCCATCTTTGGTGAGGAATATAGGACTCCTATTCGTCCTAGCACCGCAGTAAATACCAACCCCACACCCGCTCGTTCTATTTCGAGGACTCCATCAGGACGCGATCTTTATGAACATTTCGAATCCTTTCGACAACCATTCCATCCTGATAACCCTCCTAGTGAAACAGGACCATCCGGTCAAACCATGAGTCGCCCAGTCGATCGGGTTGTTAACCCTACTGCTACACCAACACAAGTCCATCCTAATAATGTACCCATCACATCTACTCACCCAAGAATACAGATCCCTGCTGGCCAAACACAACCAGCTGGAGGGCAACCACCATCCAACGCACCTTTTCCTCCTGGAGGACTACCGTTCCATGAGGGACCTACCCCTTCTGGGGGGCAGCCCCCTTTTCATCCTTCTCCTGGAGGGAAACCTACGTCTGCCAGTCATACCCCGATCATAAATCCACCACTGGCAGGGGGGCAAACCCCGTTGGTTGGAAACCCTTCACAACCCTGGAGAGTATCTTCAGGAGGCACTTTCACTCAACCCCACGTCGGGGGGTACTCTTCCCATAACCCATTAGGAGGGGTACCCAATCCTAGTCCTTCTGGGACATCTTACCCACAATCTCATCTGGGTGGCATCCAAAACACCACCTGGAGTACTCCAGGACCACAGTCTTACCCTCCTCATGGATCTAATGTGTACCCACCTATGGGATCTACTCCTTACCATCCTCAAGGACAAAATGTCTATCCTCTGCATGGGAAAGCAAATCGCCTGGCCTATAATGCTCAAAACCCACCGGATCATGCAAACGTCTCTCATTCATCATCGAATCCTTATTATCCTGGCCAACAACAACCATATGTAGGAGGACCTACTGGGCACAACTATCCATCTAACCCAGCTTATGGTCCTACCAGTGTTCCTATGCCGCACCAGTATCATTCGCAAATTAACCGACAACTACCTTTCCTTGTGACTCTGGATCTCCCAGACTTGTCTCGGTTAACTAATGATCCTATTTCTCATTCACTGGTTTGGCCAGCCATTCCATCTAAACTTCCTTCTGATATTCCGAAATTTGACGGAAACCTTGGTGAAGATCCAAACAACCATGTTATGACTTTCCATTTGTGGTGTTCATCAAACTCCCTCATGGATGATTCTATCCGTTTGCATCTTTTCCAACGAAAAATTATCGGTTCGGCAGAAAAGTGGTATATTGAACTACCACGTGCTTCTTTTCATGATTTCAATTCCCTTGCCATGTCTTTCCTCATGCACTTTCAACTACCTATTCACTACGAAACGGGTACTGAACTCTTGACCTCCCTTCGTCAAACTAATGACGTGCATATCTTCGACCATATTCATGAGTGGAGATGACGACGGAGGATGATCAAGGCCATCATCCCCGACATACTTTTGGCGGAATGGTTCACGAAATCACTGCTACCACCGATTTCTCGCGATGTTGCTATGGGTGGTGCAGTCACCGAGGAACAAGCCATCGCTCGGGCTCAGTATTTAGATTTGGTTTATTCCCAATCTGGTACTTTGTATGATTTGCTTCCGAACACTACTCGAGCTAATACCAATCCATCTAAACCATCATCCTCATCTCATGCGGATGGTGTCATCGGCTCCGTCAAAGCTCAACCTATTTCCCAATCGCTTACACCCTCCTCTACCTCCCCGCAAACTCATATCTCTGAGGTGAATGCAGTTCAATCTGCCCCTTCACAACAATCCAGAGGTAAGAAGAAAACGAAGAATAGATCAAAGAATAATAATGAAAAAACAAAGAATCAAATGCCTGCTGCCAAAAAGCAAACACAACGAAAGTTGAAATTCCCGTGTCTCATTTGCGGTGACGATCACTACACCCGAGATTGCCCACATCGCGATGAAGTGGCCAAAATTTTCCAAGGAAAGCCCCAACCCGCTATACTTACTCATCCTTTTCCTCAGCAGCAATCCATGGTTGCTCAAACCCCCTCGCCTGGGGGCAGTTCTAGCAATCCTCATGATGAGGCCTCATTGAGTGCACATATTTATATGTTTAACGAAGTTAATTTAACCACTCTCTCTAAGGCATACGACATGCCAGGTAACCCTGATAAAGGAAAAGATGTTAATGGTACTGGCACTTTACCAGATCCGTCATCGTCCTCCGTCAGTCTTCCATCGGTTAATCCTCCATCTGGACCACTCCAGATCGAGAAACCCATGTTCGACTCTATCCTACACCCTCCTAAGAACACCATCTGGAAATATACATTCAATCCTAATTCACGGGCTACCCAAAATTACAATATTGTAGAAGATTTGGCCCAATCCCCGTGTGCCATGTCCGCCTTGGAAGTTTTACAGCACTGCCCTAGTCAACGTAAAACGCTCTTAGCCGCTCTTGGCGCTGTTGATCCTGAGTCGTCCAACCAGATCATGTTTAACCTAGATAATTATACGTCTCGACTCTCCCACCAACTTGCTTTCCAAGTTGATGTTTTTGTCCACAATTAACAAATCCACCAAACCATTCTGGATGAGGGAGCCTCGACTTGTGTCATGTCTTTGGCGTGTTGGAAAGCTTTAAAATCACAAGCACTCAATAAATCCCCAACGATGTTACGTGTCTTCGATGGGCGAGGTTTTCATCCTCATGGGCTTTTATAGTCCCTGCCCATCCAATTGGGTGGAAAAACTGTTACCATTGATGTCGAGGTGGTCGATGCTCCCCTCGATTACAACTTGTTACTTGGAAGGAGTTGGTTTTATGCTATGACTGTTGTTGCCTCATCGATCTTTCGATGTGTACAATTTCTTCATCGGGGAAAAATCGTCACTGTTGATCAGTTGGATTTTTGCACACCCGATGCTCGCATTCCTGCTACCAACAATATTCCTTTCCTGGGAGACCACAAGATCACGTATGAAAGCATTGGTGTTGACTTACTGAAATATTCTAGCCTCATGGGTACCTTCCCTACACCACTTCCACCAACTATACATCACATTGCCACGGTCGATATGATTTCGACTGCAGCTTGTCAATCTTTGGGATCATATGACCCCTGGGTTGCACCTTGTCCATTGGAATTCGATGCACTAAGTGACACCATGCCACTTAGTCCAGCCGAACCATCATATGTTTCTACCCAATTCTCGTCGGATGACCAACATCTATTGGCACCCGACGTTTCATCGATGCAACCACAATCGAGTTCCTTGTCGACTGCGATCCACTACACTTCCCCAACTTTTCCTATGCCATAAATGTTTCGCATCGACAAGCTACCTTGGGATAATCACCATCCCCAATCCTTTTTTCTTCCCCTGCATGAAGAAGTTCGAGCAGATATACAGTCTATCTCCCCTCCTGGTGTCGATTTTCTATCACCTCCCATGTTTTCAACTTCCGATGATTTGGATCCGGTAGTTGACTTGGTGATTTCTTCGATAGGTTTATTGGAGCTTGATATCCTTACTCCTATCACAACCCTCGACATGTATTCCTCCCTGAGTGATTATCTTCCGTCCAGTGAAGATCTCCTAGAGGCCATGACCGAGTTTTGTCCCTTGACATGGTATCCTTCCAGAATGTTATCCTCTTGGAATCCATGATCAAAAGCACGTCACGAGCACCGTTTCCTTTCTCTGTGGCAAGCTCGTTAAAAAATGAAACATAGGCCACTAGCTTTCATGCTAGGGGCATGTCACGAGCATAGTTTCTCTTCTCTGTGGAAAGATCATTAAAAAATGAAATAGAGGCCTCGAGCATAGTTTTCTTTGCCTATCACAAGCTCATTAAAAAATGAGAACAACAATCTGGGGATCAAACCCAGAACCCTGAGCATAGTTCTTTTCCTGTGTCAAGCTTGTTAAAAAATGAAACAGTCACATCTCTTGAACCTTCTTTTAATCCACCCTTCTCCTTTTTCTCATCCACTCGAGAAATTGGTGATGACCTCAGAGCCAGTGAATGAATTGAAGCTTGGGGGACATGTCTCCAGCCTTTGATGATCATTCTGGAGTCAAGTCACCAGCTTTCAAGATGGGGGCATACCGAGCTTAGTCTTTGTTCTTTCTCGTGCTCGTAAATACATGAGAATGCAACCGGGTAAAGTTTTATCTATTTTTCGTACCCGTACGAATATGAACACATGAAAAAGGAACCCCCCTGGAGTCTCCTTTAAACCCTTTTCAGACTCTCTAAATATGAAAAGATTGTCAAGTGATCTTGCTTTCTTTCACACTCGTTAAAAGGTTAGAAAGAGCATCTTTCGAGCGATAGTTTAACCCTTTTTCGGTCTCGTTGGACTACTGTACAAAAAATGAACTGAGAGAGTTCTCTTTTAAGTGTTTTTCCAAACTCTATAATCCCGAAAAACCTTCGAGTTTTCTGTCTTTGGACTCGTTAAAGTACACATCGACAGGCCCATATGGGAACGAACCCTTACTTCTTCCGGTTCGTTAAGCAAAGGAAGAGGAACTCACCGAAGGTGAGTTATATCGAGCATGTGTTATCCTCCTTGAGCTCATTAAATCAAAAAAGAGGTACTCATCTATCTGGATGGGGGAAAAATTGAAAGGAGCAAGCCAAGCAGTCTCTTGAGAACATCATCCAGCACTTCTTAGAGTCATCCTTAAACATGACACTTTGTCATCTGCTCATATCATAATCGGTTGAACCTCTGCACTGAGCCAATCTTTGAGTTTCCTTTCGCTCCTTTGGGTCACCCGACGCAAGTCACAGTATCCATTGTACAGTTTTGGTCCATGTCATGTTTTGTTGTTCTGCCTCAGTGTTCAAGGGAAGTATCTGCCTCGAGAGTCAACCATCCTAAATATCTTGTCTCAAAACCCATGTCAGTCCATGTTCTTTTGATCTACCAATTACATATTCGTGTCTGTTTCGTGTCATTGATGGGGGATACATCAAGGCCCTCCCTCGATGAGTCTATTCCTATCGACTTCAACACATTATCTAGGAAACAGACTTAGAAACCAGTTAGTACTTTGGGACCTGCATGCCTCAATGGCAGGCCTCCTCACATTCGACAGTAGGTTTACATCATTGACCTCTGATCGAATGATTCCATGGGTGTTTGACTTCAGCTCATCTATTCACATTCGTTGGAATGTACTAGGGTACCTTGGGAATCATTGACATTAATGGTGATCTCCCTCGCACTTGTTAACGGTTCACACCATTGACCGGTAATCAAGTGGTTTCTGCCATGTTCGACGTCAGGACATCTATTCACATGGTCAGATTCGTACCATATTGGGATTGGTAAGAAGACCCTGGGTTGAGTAATCACTTTGATATATTCTTTGCCCAGGCTGCGAAGGAATTTCCATTGGACAAAGAACACATACACTGTCACATAGATCCACTTTGTATTGGTCATGGATATGTCTTGTCATCTCGTAGATCCACTGTGTATCTTTCGTGGCTACGATCATTCTGAGTTATCAAAGTATAGATCCACATTGTATCTTTGGTGGCTATACTTTTTTTATCAATACAATTATGGATCCGCAGTGTATTTTATGGTGGCCATATCTCGCAAGTCTTGATCGCCCAAGCATAGGTATGCCTGCCTTGGGTTTCGAAATATGTCATGATATTTGTTGGATGTTTGTGTGCAGCTTCCATCAGGTTCTCCGAGTCTATACCCTTGCTTGGATGTCTACAAAGTATTTCAGTCATCAGTTCGCATCTTCTAACTTCAAACTTTGGGGGGAAATCTGTTACACGTCAAAATTACCCACTTTGATAGTGTCGCAAGTCTCGTCATTACAAAGGTCGCAAGTGTCTCATTTTTCTCACAAGGTCGCAAGTGTCACATGTTGCTCACAAGTGTCTCAAACATCAAACAAAGCATACTGCCATGATGCCTATGTCGTGCCTATAATGACATGAGAAAGACACTTGAAACACCTCAAACATCTGATTTGGAAGAGGAGAAATGAGTCAACAGGCTTGCAAACCTTTTGCCATCTGAAAGCACCTCAAAAACTGAGTTTTTGGAGAGGAATGCTCCCCCTTACACTATCTCGGAGCACCGACGCTCCCCCTTACACTGTCAGGGAGCGTTATAACGCTCCCCTGGCCCTTTTGAGGGAGCGTTATAGATTTTGAGAGTGCTAGCGCCCCCTAAAGCTTACTAGGGAGCGCTACAACGCTCTGATGGCCCTTTTGAGGGAGCACTACCTATTCTGGGCGGTTGTTAAGTTGTTGAGATGAATGGGGGAAGCATCTTTTCATTCTTGGAAGGAAGTTGGATTCGAATCCCTAGTCCAGCCATGATCCTAGGGAAGATCCTCAACTGAAGGAGGAAAATCCTCAACTTCCCCAAGGATATCTCAAGTGGTTGGAGCCTCTCCAAGGCTATATAAGCAAGCTTTCTAATGGTGAAAGGGAACTGCAAAATGAAGAATGACACCAAAATTATGATCTCATAAGTGGTGTTGGAACAGAGCTGATGGAGGAAGAATTGAACATATGAAACTTATGATCTTGGAGGAAACTTACAGTCAGCCAAAGGAGAGCGATCAGTGAAGTTGTTGTCATCTAGGTTGTGGATCTTTCAGGCAAGGGTTAGACGAAGAGGAATTGACAAATTTGTCGCATTCACATCTATGATTGTAAGTACTGCTGTCGTTATTCTCATTAATATGACACGCTTGGCCTGTTTCTTTCTAGTTTTTGTCTGATGTTACATGAACTTGTCATTTATTGATAGATCTGTTTTCAAGCTAATGTCAATAGAGTAGGAAGTGGTCGTATCTTGTTTTGTCCACAGAACTCAACGAGGAGCAAAGGATTGGAGCGCAACTCGAGGCGTGCAGGGACAAACGTCAATTAAAAGGTACCTCTGTTATCCTTCCTTCTCATGCATTGGTTTAGATAGATTTGAAAGGAAGTCAGTGTCCACGTTAAGCATTTTTCTGTCTAGGGTTAAGGTCAAGCCTTAGAGGTGATCTACCTGTCCACAGGGAGATTTTCCTACAACACCAAGTGTTATATCAATTTATCACTATCATCTAATAACTGCAGAGTAAATAAGCAATGAAAAAATGAATAATCATACACATACACAGTACACCAATGTTTACGTGAAAACCCAAAGCAGGAGAAAACCACATAATGATTTTTCTTATATGTATTGAAGAATTACATTCATTGGAAGCACCAACTTCCTTTGTTTTCTAGCTGCAACTAGAAGGAGGCTCAAACCCCCTAGTTTCTCAGGCTACAACCTGAGGGAAGATCCAACTCCCCAATTCTCTAGCTACAACCAAAAGGAGGCTACAACCCCCTATGTTCTTCGGCTACAACTGGAAGGTGGCTACAACCACCTATCCTTGCCCCGTCCAACCTCCCTAAAGTAGAAGTAGAATTATGGAACCACTGTCACACTATCACTGTGAGATATATCGTTGTAAACATGTACCAATAAACTTGAACCATGCATCAACCTATACCTCAACCTATAATCAACTTGTACCATAAGAAATTGCATCAACCATTTAACAAATATGTACCAATCATTTTTCAAGTACTCATCAACTATGACTCATCAATATGTACCAACATCATGAACTATACACCTCAATGTATGTGCCAACTCATCAACTACTTGTCTCAACCATGTACCCAACTTGTACCTCAACCAAAAGCCCTCATAAATTTCATCATCCAAATATGATTTTTAACTCTATAATATACTTGGTGTATATGATCACATACCTATAAACCTTCCTTAACTTTAACAACAAGAGACTATAATTTTCATCAAACTTTTCTTTAGTCTCACAAGACTAGTTTTGGATTAGTCAACAAACCTAACTTGAAATAATCATAACTTTGTACCTGTAATGAATAAAGATCTAAAACTGATACACAATTTTCTTCGATTTTTATGAAATTCTTCCAGGTTTCATTACTTGGAACCTCTCATAAAAGGATTCATAGCAAAAATGACACACCTTTCTGAATTATGGCTTATTCTAGAGAGCGACCTTGTAGAGTGTGTCCCGCATGGAACATTTGTTGAATTCATATGAAACTGTTACAAAACATACTAAATACTGTACTCTAACAAAAACATTTGGTATTACTGAATTTGGATCTGTTATGAACAAGTTATGACGTTTTTACCCAAAACACTTGTTTTTGACTAGTTTCAGGACTAGTCACAAACCCTATTTCCACGTAGTGTAACTCAAAAAATACAATGACCCAGAAGCCGAATTTTTTACCACAAATACTTGGATATGTTTCCTCAATGGAATAGAAATTTCACGGTATGAATCATTCTAGAAAAAACTTTATTGTGAAAATGGTGAGATGACCTAGAAAAAAAAACATACCTTAGAAAGCATCATCAAAAGAATTTATCCTTCCTTGAATTTCAGCCTTCTTTTCTTCACTTTCCTCAGAAATTCAGCTTAGATATCCTTTGGTTACCTCAAACACCTATAGTTATTCTATATGCTCAAGAGTGTCTTAAATGAGAGAGCCTTTCCTCTTATTTATACTCTCCAAGTATCTTCCTTAAAAACATCTTAGGTCACTTTACCCACTTTCCTTATTTTAGGGTTAACCCACTTCTAATTTATTTATTAAATTTATTATTTAAATATTTTATTTTGTATTCACTTTGAATTATAATACACTCATCACTTCACTTTATTATTTACCTTCTAAAATATCTTAAACCACTTTGATTACTTTAACCTTTTGGGGCTTCTAGATGACATATGAGGGTCCTCCAATTTCATAAGGCCATAACTCTCAAACCGTGAGAAGTTATGTGATGTTCCACACACCACTAGAAATGGAATGACATGTACTATCCATATAGAATAGTATTACCTGCAAATATATCAAAACTCGTACCATTATCCATAAAACAAACTTGGGTCCACTACCCAATCCTGGGTTCTCCAACTTCTCATGGCCATAACTCTCTAACCATGAGGAGTTATGTGATGTTCTACATACCACCGTAAATGGCATGAAAAGAACTATCCATATAGGATAGTTTCACTAAAAAATTCATTGACCTTAATCTCATTATTCCACAATTAATCATTGGTTCTCTAACCATACTTCTTAGGATAACTCAATCCTCAAAGCATCTTCCCGTGAGGGATTTCACCATAAGGGGACCACTTAGCAGTTCATCCATTTGTACTTCTTATAAACCATGATAAGACAATAATGATTCATCTTTACATAAAACAAACTTGGGTCCATCACCCAAACCTTTTTTCTACCAGGCTTTCTTCAAGGGTTGACATCAATGACAACCAACCTTAATCAACAATATCCCCCTTTGGCATTGATGGCAACACTCTAATGAAACACTGAAATTATGCCATGCAATACTGAAGTCATATCACTCATGCTTCCCCTGGAAACATGTCTCTGTCCTCTGCATCTCTATGGCCATAGCTCCCCCTGGAACCATGCCTCTGTCCTCTGCATTTGATTAATCTCTACCCCTTTGTCATCAACGCCAAAGGTATATTTCCATATGGGGTTGCTCCCCCTGGATAAATTGTCCTATTTATGGTGCTTCCTCATGTACATATAAGACATATAAGATAAGAATTCAAAAGCATTAATTTTGTAGTAGAAATAACTCAAAGTCTATGGCGAAGATACTCAAAGGCTTCCCGTTGAAGTGGTTTTGTAAATATGTCTTCCACTTGTTCTTTTGTTCCCACATACTTAACTCTAATGTTCTTTTCTGCAACTTGCTCCCATAGAAAGTGATACTTGATTGGAATGTGCTTCGTCTTGGACTGTATCACCGGGTTCTTTGAGATACTGATGGCACTTGTATTATCACAATAGAATGGAATGGGCTCATCATACTCAACCTGTATATATTTCATAGTTTGTTTCATCCAAAGAACTTGTGTACAACATGATGTTGTTGAAATATACTCTGCCTCGGTTGTAGATAAAGATACTAATGATTGTTTATTTCTTAGCCATGATACCAAACACTCACCCAAATAGAATGATGCTCCATTGGTGCTTCATTGGTCATCAATACAACCTGCCCAATCTACATCTGTGTAGGCAATAAGTGAAATATCCTTTCCTTTTGGATACCATAATCCAAACTCTTATGTTCCTTTGAGATATCTGAAAATCCTCTTCAATGCTAATACATTTGATTCCTTTGGTGCTTCTTGAAATCATGCCACTTGTCCAACTGCCTGCATTACATCTGGTCTAGATGTTGTCACATATAGTAGACTACCAATCATTGACATGTATTTCCTCTGATCTGTAGACTTTGAATCATCATCTTTTCTCAACTTGCAACTGGTTTTCATGGGAGTGATAACTGGTTTGCAATCTTCCATTATGAACCTCTTTAGCATTTCTCTTATATAGTTGGTTTGAGAAATAAAAATTCCTTGATTTCTTTGACATATCTGAATTCCCAGAAAGAAGAATATTTATCCAAGTAACGACATTTCAAATTCTTTCTGCATATGTTTTGAAAATTTTTGGCTTAACCTGTCATCATCGCTACCAAAACTAATATCATCAACATAAAATTCAATTAATAAAATATTACCTTGACTTACCTTGATGTAGAGGTTGTTGTTTTCACTTCCTTTTCTTAACCCTGCTTGTTGTAGATACTTATCCAGTCTAGAGTACCATGCTCTAGGAGATTTTTTTAGACCATATAAGGCCTTCTTTAATTTACACACATAATCTGTGTTTTCTGACAACTAAAATCCTTCTGGTTGCCCAATGTAGACTTCTTCTTCAAGTTCCCCATTCAGAAAAGATGATTTTGCGTCCATCTGATACATTTTAATATTTTTGGAGCATGCATAAGATAAAAGCAAACAGATTGCTTCCATTCTGGCAACTGGGGCAAATGTCTCTTCAAAGTCGTTTCCTTCAACTTGTGCATATCCTTTACATACCAATCTATCTTTGTTCCTTGTAACATGTCCATCTTCATTCAATTTATTCTTGAAGACCCACTTTGTGTTGATCACATTGTTATTCTTTGGTCTTAGAACCAGTTCCCAAGTGTCATTTTTCTCTATTTGATCCAATTTTTCATCCATGGCCTTTTTCCAAAATTCATCTTTGTTGGCTTCTTCAAAACAGTTTGCTTCAATTGTATATTAGAGTGCTAGGTGAGTTTGTTCTGGTGAACGGATTTTTCTTCTAGTCTCAACTCATGCATCTTTGTTTCCGATAATCTGATCTGAAGGATGATTCTTCTGTACTCTTCTGCTAGGTGTCTTTGGAGACACTTCCTAAACTTGCTCTTCTGCTTCTGTCATATTCTCTTCATCTTCCTCTTCTACTTCTTTTTCATCTTTTTCTTTTTCTTCTAAGGGTTGTTTCATTGATTTATTTTCTTCTTCCTTTGATTATGGTCTGCATGTTTCATCAATTGTCACGTTGATGTTTTCCACAACTTTATTTAATCTTAGATTGTAACACTTGTATTCTTTCCTTGTACTTGAGTAACCAACAAGTACTCCTTTGTCCACATGAGAGTCAAAATTTCCCATGCCTCCATATTCTCTTTTGATATAGCATTTGCTTCCAAAAACTCTAAAGTGCTTTACATTTGTTGGTCTTCATTTACATAGTTCGTAAGGGGTTTTGTCAGTGTTGTTTTTGAGCATTACTTTGTTTTGAATATGAACTATTGTATGCACTTCTTGTGTCCAAAAAATATCTATCAATTTTGAATCCATTAACATTGTTCGAACCATTTCCTGTACTGTCATGTTCTTTCTTTAAACAACTCCATTCTATTGAGGTATCCTAGAAACAGAGAATTTCCTTTTTATTCCATGATTGTTGCAGTAGTCTATAAATTCCTTTGAGGTGAACTCTCCATCATTATCAAATATCGAGCATTTGATTTTTGAATCCATTTCATTTTCAACCATTTCCTTGTATATATTGAATTTTTTAAAAGCTTATGACTTATTCTTGAGAAAGCAAACTACAGTCATTCTTGTATAATCATCAACTAATAACATAAATTATTTCTCACCTTTTAATCCCTTGGTTTTAGTTGATCCAACTAGATCAGTATGCACAATTTCCAGTGGTCTTGTTGTTGAATATTCCTTTGATTTGAACCCAGTCTTTGTTTGCTCTCCTTGTTGACAATGCTTGCATAAAGTGTTGGTTGGTTTCATGATCTGGGGAATTTCTATGACTGCTTCTATTTTGATGAATTTTAAAAGGTTATCAAAATGTATGTGACCCATTCTTATGTTCCATAGCCAACTTTCATCTTGTAGAATTCCTGCAGAAACCCTGATAGATCTAGAATTCTAGTTAAATTGAACACAAACAATTTGTTGATATTCAAGAGATTAGAGAAAAAAATTTCTCCATAAATCAGAGAGTTATATTAATAAAAAATGAATATACATGAGGAAACATCCTCAAAAAAGAAGAGAGGAGATGAATATATAGAATTTCCAACATAGAAATTCTAGTCAAAAAAAGCTAGAAATAGCTAAAATAGGTGTCATAAGCTAAGGGAGACCACATAGTTCGACCTAGACCACTAAAGATACATGTCACACACTCATCAATGTCCACAATATCCAAGTGATGCGCATTATCTCACTTAAGCACACTTAACTGACAAGAGAAGCAATTCCAACTCACTTAACTAACCCGAAATAGTAGTTACTAATAATAGTAATGGCAAAAATCATTAATTAAGGAATAAATCTCTCACTCAAAGAGGAGGTGCGCATTCCCAAATAATAGATGATTTTTTTCATGCAGGAGTTGGAATAAATCATGAATAAATCAAGAAAATCAAGAATAAATCGAGAAAATCAAGAACCGGGAGTTGAGTCTTGATCTAAAATTAGCAGTTTTCCCTAAAATCTAGGGATGAGGCGCCCTTATTCTCTATGTGGCCAAATTAGGTGAAATAAAGTGTAAATGAATTTATTAACCAAGATCTAGGAGTATAATATAGGTATAAACTAATGTAAGTTAGGGTTATGCTCCAACACCCCCTCTTAAGCCTAACTGTAATGACAAAAAACTTGAGTCTCGACAACTTGGCCATTTTAGGTACTCATTACATAAAAGAACTCCTCATGAAAAGAGGAAAGAGG
>ML783921.1:193365-228722 GCA_009831015.1 Picea engelmannii | reverse complement strand
CTACTTGGTCTAATATGTCGTTAGGTAAAAGTGTGTTTCTTAGTGTGTTTCTTTAGTATGCATTAGTATGCATTTGTAGTTAGGAAATCTGACAGTCACGATATGTTCCCGACATAGAGTGATCCGATGGTTCATACTCTCCTCAATCTTAATGACCATTGATCCATTGCTTAACACTCGATTGGTCCATGATCTCTATTTAAAGAGCATGGAGGCTCATTTTCCAATGATCTATTGTGATAAACTCTCTTGTAAAATCTCTCTGTAATATTTTTCTTTGCATTAATAAATTGCTCCAAGTGGCCATGTTGGTTTGGGCCGTGGATGTTTCCCCGTAGGGGTTTTACCATGTGAAAACATCAGTGTGTTGATCTTTGATCTGGTTATGTGAGCAGTTACTGAAGGTGTTCATCCTCTGTTGGAATACTTGTGTTGTCGAACACGTTCCACATACAACCGGAAATGGCATGACAAGAAATATCCATCTAGGATAGTTTCACTGAAAAGTTCATTGACATTCATCTCATTATTCCACAATTAAGCATGGGTTCTCTAACCATACTTCTTAGGATAACTCAAATTGCAAAGCATATTCCCATGAGGGCTTTCACCATAAGGGGACCACTTTGGAGTTCATCCATCTGTACTTCTTATCAACCATGACAAGACAATAATGATTCATCTTTACATCAAACAAACTTGGGTCCATTACCCAAACCTTTTTTCTACCGGGCTTTCTTCAAGGGTTGACATCAGTGAAAACCAACCTCAATCAACAACTTGATGACGTGTCACGAGCTGAGTAGCTTCCACGTGTCACTCAGATTCGTGATTTTCACATACCTGAAATGTCGATTCAACTTGACACTTGTCATTGTCTGATTGCACCATGTATCCTTGATGACGTAGTCTTACTGACGTGGTCTGTTGACATTGTCTGCCAACGTGGTTCTCTCTGATCTAACGATCATCGTATATTCTCTAGATCTAATAGTCCTTATTCATTTCAGATTTCGGGACTTTGGGTAATTCAAATTTTTAAGTTGCCAATTCTTCTGAAGTGAGATTCCCCAAATAGTAACCTCCTCACAAATTTAGACCTGAACTAAATTTTGTTTGTCGATCATTTTCTTAGATTGATGGATCAATCTATCTATGATGTTTCTTTTCTAGCTTATCATGTCCTTCCACTTAGAATAATCGAACGATTGCCGGGTATTTGGGTATTCGAATTCTCAACCCTTTTTGTCCCGTTGTTGGTGAGTCAACCACAATCATCAATCTTCGAACCTATAAGATCTTACAGTCCTGAATAATTACGAGATTGGAAATAGCACGATGTTTAATTCTCCTTTTGTTCTTCGCAATTCATCCATGTTGTTGATATGGCGCATGAGTATCAACGGTCATGATTTGATCATTAAATATTCCTCCAATGATCATTTAAGATTATGGTCACTCATATGACCGAAGTTCATTACATGAGACAATAATTTATTGATCAGATGGTTGTTGAGGCTTCTCACCTTTTCCTGTGTATCGATCGACTTCTCAGTCTTTCCATCAATCTAGACGACATTTCTACAATGCATTATTCTTTCTGAGGTTGCGATTTTGATTTCGAGCTTGATCTTTGCATACTGTTCACTCCTCCTCCTGATCTTGCGCTTTTGATCTCTGCATATTTTTTGACATTTTCTGCTAACTGATATACTTTTAACATCAATGACAATTTCATCTATGATAGATCAACAGTGAGAATTCATCATAACAAATTATCATCATATCATAATGATATCAACTGTTGACATCAATAAAAATATGTCCAACAAGGATATGGAACAAGCATTCAAAAAGAGAAAACATTGGTAGAATGCATACATGACATCCCCTGCAATGTTGCTCAGGATTACCAGGAGGGAACGAGACAAGACTCAAATGTTTTTGGGAATATGGAAGAACGCTTGCCCTAATATGCAAGGGAAAATAATCAATGTTAAGTAGGCATGCACAAGGATGTGGTGATCCAGATTTTATGAGAAGAACGAAATGAATACAGATTATTAATAGGTTCTTAATACAAAATAACATAGGTACAGTAAAATTGGTTTTCTATTCAATAATGAAATAAGTTGAAACTGTAAAATGCAGTGGAAAGAAGCTTGTTGGAATGGTGGCAGCTTATCTCTAAGAAGAGATGTGATGGTTGTGCTCATTCACAAGAAGATGATTACAATGAGGATCTGAAGGCATTTTTACAATAAGTAGGAATTCCAAAAACTCTAGACATCCAAAAACCTAACCCTAGGAGATGAAGTGCCAAAAGTCATGTGGGCCCCGTTTGGGTATGTTAGTACATCAACTTCCTAGGGTCGTAACTTTTGCATACGATCTTTGTTTTAGGCATATGATAGCCCATTGGAAATTATATTAGAGGAGATTCATTTTGGGGGCTCAATCATGCCATAGGATATCATTTAGAATCTCGATCCTGAAAAACCTTCATTTAGGCCCTCAAAGTGGCCTCAAAAGTTAAAACTGCTAAAAATAGTAAATTGTCAAAATTGCCAGAAAATTGTTTTGAGCCAGTTGGAAAAGGTGGGTGGCCACCCATATCCACCTAGATCAATCCTACCTCCTTAGGATTCAATGGTATCCATTTCGTTGAGGTCCCCCATCAGATGAGGTAATTTCTGTTGAATTTGGCCTTGGGTGAGCCACTTTCCTTGGTGCAGGAGTTGCCCTGCTTTGACGACTCGATAAAGATGGATCCACATGTACACCATGATAATCAATGATGTAGCCTAGGTGATTTACCCTGTCCATTCTGAAGGATCATTTTTCCAACTTGGTGTATAGCTTGTGTTGTCGTGGGGTGTGCAGAACCTGTTGAATATGATGCAAGTGTTTAGCCCAAGTCTTGTTGTAAATGAGAATGTCATCCAGATACACCACTGCAAACGTATCGGTGAATGGTTGCAAGATATTGTCCATCATCCTCATGAAAGTGGTTGGACCATTTTTCAAACCAAAGGGTATGACCAACCATTCAAAAATTCCTTCCTTTGACTTTAAGGCAGTTTTCCATACATCTGTCTATTATATCAAGACTTGGTGGTAGCCAGACTTTAGATCAATCTTATTGAAGTATTTGTCCCCCGTGAGTTGATCAAGGAGGTCCTCGATTCAGAGAATCAAGTATTGGTTTCTGACTGTGATTTTATTTAGATCCCGGTAATCAATGCAAATTCACCAGGTTCCATCTTTCTTTTGTACCAGCACGATTGGGCTCCCGCAAGGTGATGAGTTGGGATGGATGTTCCCCTTATGGAGCAGTTCTTGTATTTGTCGCTTGATCTCCTCATTCTCTAACAAAGAGCGGTGATATATTGGACCATTGGGAAGCAGTGCATTGGGGGTCAGATCGATGGGTTGCTTGACCTAGCAGTGCAGAGGTACCCTGGTAGGTGAGGAGAAGATATCTGAGTATTCTTCCACGACCTTATCTACTTGCTTCTGTTGTGTGGAGAGGTTGGATGTAGAGACCCTAGATGTGGTTGTGATATTTCTCTTATTCTAAGAGTGAATCACGAAGAATACAAACTTCCCCATCTGAGAGATGACCTTCCTGCATTTCTTAGCAGAGATCAAGGAAATCCTATAAAAATTCATTTTCAAAGTAATAATAACACTAAGAGGCCTACACTCATATACAACATGACATTTCCATAAATAAGGTTGGCCCAAAAGAACATCACAAACTTTGAGAGGAGAAACATCACATAATACCTCGTCTTTGAAGGGCTTGATGTCATATGACAGTCAGCACTGTTGGTTGATGTGGAGATCGTTTCCTTGGTGGAGCCATCAAATGGTGTAGGGTTGTGGGTGCAGCGTTGTCGGTAGGGCTAGTTGCTTGGAAACCTCTGCTAACATGAGGTTTTTCTGGCTACCGCTATCAACGATGAAGTGCAATGGGGTTCCTTTTACCCACATTTTTGAATGGAAGAGGCACTCTCCTTCTGGCTCATCTAGTACACCAGGCTGGAGCTTGGTGGTAGCAATGGTGGCACTGGGTTCTACGTTTTGGCTCAGAGTCAGAATCCTCATATGATTCAGAGGCTTTCACTTTGGCCACCAGTGACTGATTTGAGCGACAATCAACAGTGTTATGCAAAGGGTTCTTACGGAAGTCGCACCACTTCCCGGTATCTTTCTTTGTCTTTACGGTGTCCTTCTTTGCTTGTAGCTTGGAATGGTTGTCTTGATAATGTCCATATTTACTCTGTCCTTTGTTCTGTAGGTTGGGGTCACCCTTTCCTGGATTTTTTTGTGTGGGGTTCCCAGGCCCAAAATTGTCACGTTTTTTGTTTGAGCTTCTACTCGATTTTGACGGCATATAGTTAGGCCGTGCCCAAGGATGAGATGTCCAGAAATTCCATTTCGGTCTGTATGTATATATGAAGATCATCATGATACTTGAGCACTAGATGTCACTATTAATCTTTGATACATAGAGACATATGAATGCTCAAGTATCATGATGATATACATAGATACATGATACTTGAGCACTCTGATATGGGCCATATCATGATACTTGAGCACCATGATACTGGACAGAAAGTTTCCCACCAATATTTGACATGGGGAACGGCTTTGAGGAGTGCAAAAGTAATGTTTTCTCTATTCGAAAAGTTATGGATAGAAAAATACCCTTCTAGTAGATTCAACCACTTGTCTACAGCATCTGTGTCTATCTGACCTTCAAATATATGAATATTGAATTTTATTTGTACCTTGAAGGGGGCGGCACCTCAACTCAAAGAAGATGTGTCGCCTGTTGGTAGTGGCCGAAGGATTTGCGCAAAAGTATCCATCATCTCGTTCCTCTGTTGCATGAGGGCTTCCTCAATAAACAGTTTGAAAGGATCTCTTGTCTCATCATCTTTATTTTCTCCTACCATGAGAGGTCACTTGGGCATGCAGGAGCTTTTTTCCTCAAGAGAAACAAGCTCAAGACCCAACTCTTCATTCTCTGACCTCGTTGGGGACATGCATTAAGACGACAAGGAGCAGACCGCTCTGATACCACTGATCCAGATTTTATGAGAAGAATTAAATGAATACAGATTATTAACATGTGCTTAATACAAAATAACAAATGTATAGTAAAACTATTTTTCTATTCAATAATGAAATAAGTTGAAACTGTAAAATGCAGTGGAAACAAGCTTGCTAGAATGGTGGTGGCTTATCTCTGAGAAGAGATGTGACGGTTGTGCTCATTCAAAAGAAGATGATTACAATGAGGATTTGAAGGCATTTTTACAATAATAAGGAATGAAAAAAACCCTATACATACAAAAACCTAACCCTAGGAGATGAAGCGCCAAAAGTCATGTGGGCCCCGTTTGGGTAAGTTAGTACATCAACTTCTTGGGGTCGTAAATTTTGCATACGATCTCCATTTTAGGTGTATGATATCCCGTTGGAAAGGTATCATCGAGAAGATTCATTTTGGGGGCTCAATGATGCCTTCAACTATCATTGATAAGATCGATCCCGAAATACCTTCATTTAGGCCCTCAAAATGGCCCTAGAAGTTAAAATTGCTAAAAATAGTAAATTGCCAAAATTGCCACAAAATTGTTTTGAGCCAGTTGGAAAAGGTGGGTGGCCACCAATATCCACATGGATCATGTTAAATATATCCAATGAACTCCTGAAGATGTTCCATATGTCACTAAATGAGGAACTAGATGTAGCAATACCAAGTGAAGCCAAGGAATAACAAGTGTCATCCATTACAGAGAATACCAAGCAGAAAATAGAAGGTTTGGACAAAATCAATACGGAAATTTTCAATCAGTATATGATCAATCCAATGAAGTGTATGCTAGAAACAAAATATTTTATAAAAAACACAAATAAATACCTAAAGATGGAGGTCATTGACAGGATATGTGATGGAAATTTGGAGCTTCAGGAAAGAAAGTCAGATAGGATAAGCATGATTATCCAAGTGTACGAATTGTGTTCCAACTTTGTAGACCATCCAAATTCAAGAAATGGTTGGGATTGACATATTTTTGTAAAATTTTGTAATTTGAAAGTCCAATTAATTCAAATTAGGAGAATGAGAAATGAAAAGAGGTAATTGTCATATGAAATGATGACAGTTATGGAATGTAAATAGAATATATTATCTTATAAAAGAGAGCTCCTAATTATATAGAAGGAATTTTGTAGATTGTACATATGGATGATTGATCCAAATGTTATGAGAAAAATGAAATGAACATAGATTATTAAAATATGTTTAACATAGAATAACAGAGATACAATAAAATTGGTTTTCTATTCAATAAAGAAATAAGATGAAATTGTAAAATGCAGCGGAAAACAATCTTGTTGGAATGGTGGCGGCTTATCTATGAGAAGAGATGTAATGGTTGCGCTCATTCACAAGAAAATAATTACAATGAGGCTCTCAATTACTTTTTACAATAAACAAGAATTTCAAAAACCCTAGACATTCAAAAACCTAACCCTAGGAGATGAAGTGCCAAAAGTCATGTGGGCCCCGTTTGGGTAAGTTAGTACATCAACTTCCCGGGGTCATAAATTTTGCATACGATATTCATTTTAGGTGCACGATAGCTTGTTGGAAAGGTCTATCCGAGGAATACACATCTTGATGCTATCTATCAAATGTCACTTTCAACCGTGGTGAGCCCTAAAAACACTTTTTAGGGCCTCAAAACGGCCCCGCAAGTCAGGGACCTAAAAACTAGGAAAACAAAACTGCCAAAATGAACCAGCTGGAATAGGTGGGAGGCCACCGACATCCATATAGATTAATCCTCCCCCCTTAGGAATAAATGGTCTTCATTTCATTGAGTTCCCCCATCAGATGAGGAAATTTCTAATGAATTTTGCCCTGGGTGAGACAATTTCCTTGGTGCAGGAGTTGCCCTGCTTTAACAACTTGATAAAGTTGGATTCTTTGTTGTTGGGTGCCCTTCATCTGTGTGTCCACAATCTGATCACTGGATTCATGTTGCATGCATTTAGGGTTGAGCTATATTGGTGTCAACTGCTCTACTATCTCTGAGGTGTCCAATAATGGTGGGAAATATGGCCGAAGGAGAGCCACGTTAAAGATTGGGTGCAGGCCAAGGAAAGGGGGAATGTTGAGCACAAAAGCATTGTCACCCACATACTTGGTGATGTTGTATGGCCCATATCAGAGTGGGCGAAGCTTCCAATGGGTCCCTGTAAGGCGTTCTTTTTGCAAGTGAAAACAAATTTTTTCACCCACCTGAAACTTATGTGGCTCCTGGTGTTGATCGAGGTGATGCTTGTACTTGGCATTGGACTTATGTAAAATATCTTGAACCTGTTGGTTGATGTGTTGGATTGGCTCAATGAATTGGGTGGCTTTGTCAACTTCTAGTGGAGCAGGGGACGATTCGGTCGAGGTGGTCTCCAGGGGCAGTGAAACATCCATGGGGCCCAATGGTTGGAATCCCAACCCCACCTGAAAGGGGCTATGGTCAGTTGAGCTATGTAGGGCTCGGTTGTAGATATGTTAGACATCGGGAAGACTCTCATCCCATGTGTGGGGGTGCTTGGAATTGTACATGCACAGGATATGTACGATCATCCTATTGACGACCTCAGCTTGGCCATATGTTTGGGGGTGGAAGGTGATGGATTTGTGTTATAACCCTAATTTGCACCATACATGCTTACTTGGCATCAGGCCATCTCATATTCCTTCTTTGTCAAGCTAGCACTAAACAAATCTTCTTAAAAACACCGTTTTTAAAGGTACACGCACCCTGCTCCACTACAACCCACATGTACACTCTTGTTGACCCACTACAACCCACGTGTACACTCTAGCTGACCCACTACAACCCGTGTGTACCTACAAAAGCACAAAAAATGGAAAGTTGTTGACGAAACACGTAGTTTTGGGTAAGTTAACTAAACCTTTTGACCATGCATGGCTAGTCACTCGACCAAATACCTAGATCCTTATAGCCTATAAAAGAAGGGGTAGGGATCCCATTTGAAAAGAGGAAGAAGAGTATAGAAACTCTGCCCACATTTATCCCTCCCTTGCTCCAATTTTCTGCAATTGCATTATGAGGTTGAGTAGTTGGTGCATTGTGAAGAGGAGCCCGGGACCAGGTTCAAGGAGCAGTGTCGGACACATATTGTAAAGTTTACTCTTGTGAAGATTAATACAAAAGGGGATACTTTTCCCGTCCTGCCATATCATGTGTTCAAGTTGAATATTTATTTTATGATATTGTCACAACTAACCCAACAATTAGTATATGAAATGCATGCTCACAGCTTTTTGTTTGTTCATGTGCGAATGCAGGTCATCTTTGGGAGGAGGCTTGCAATCAAAGAGTGAGTGAAAACAAAGGGATCGACATCAAACAAAGGACTTAAGGTAGAGTTATCGAATCTCATTTACACCTTTGTATTGCATGAATGTGGGGTTTTGTGTTAGGAGAATAGGAAAGAGTTGAGGCCTTTGAAACGGTCATTTTCTGCATGCATGATTAGAGCCCTTAAATGCTAATTCCATAGGAGGGATTCCCACCCACGAAAGAATTGGAGACCACATTGGGGACTCTCTAGGGTTCTTTGGGGATTTTTTATTGGGTATTTTGAAATTGATTTTACTACCTTTTTTGAGTTTCTGCAAGAAGTCTGAGTGTTCAGGGGTTCTGGTTCTCAATACCAGTCTTCTCTACTCTACTTACCAGACTATTTCTTTTTTGTTTTTTGAGAGTCTTAAAAGGCATATGCACCCTGTAGTGGGACATCCTGCGTATGCACGCACCCTACCTTTAGTCAGCCTTCGTATGTACGCCTGCTGATGAAGTGCTAGCTGCATGTCTGAGAACCCAGGAAATCCTTCTTAGGAAGAGGCAGGCATCCTCTCCCCTGCAAAAGTGATCCTTCTTAGGGATATTCTAGGCCCTTTAAGGTCTCTGATTGAAAAATCCATAGTCAGGTAAAAACCTCAAGATTAGCCTTGTTTTGCTAAATTTTTCTTGCCTCTTCTTTTTCAAAGTAAGTTTTTGCACCTTTAAAGGGTTCTAGTTTTCAATACCAATACTCCATGCCTAAGATTAGATGCTTGTCCTCCTTTTTTGAGGAAAAATAGAGGCACACACGGCCTGTAGTGGGCCTGAACACGTGCATATGTGTCCGATCTTTGGGCAGCCTACGTGCATATGCTGGTTGTTGAAGTGACAGTCGTGTGTCTGTCTAGAAAATTCTGAGGAGGCGGTCATCCTCTTCCCTGTCAAGTTTTTACTTCCCAAGTTTTTCTTGTTTCTTTTCAATTTTTGTCATAAGAAGTTTTAGCCTAGGTTGTATTCAATCATAGCTTTCTTTTTTGTTTAAAATATTTTTTGTGTTTCCTAGCTTTTTTAACTTATTTTTAGCTTGAAATTTTATGAAAATTGAGCTGCATTTTAAAAAATGGGGGGGGGGCATGAATCGTGCATTCATCAGTTTCTTTTAGAACCTTTTTTTATTTCTTCTTTGATTGGAAGAAAATATAAAAAAAAAAAACTTGGTTTGTTAGATGGCTTTCTTTCCTGGCATTTTCTTTGCATTGTTATTTGAAAAAGAAAAAGAAACTAGCATAGCGTTGTGTTTTCTTCTAATTTTAAAAGCATTTCAAAAGGAAAAAAAATAAGAAATATAATCATTCTTTGCCAGTGTTCATATAATTTTCATAATTTTTCGCAAGAGTCTTAACACCATCAGTTTTACTACCGTACCCTTTTGAGTAAATCAAGCCAGTAAAAATAACGCTAATTAAAATTTACTAGACTTTATGTTTGTAGGGTCCATCAACTAGATTAGTCTAGAGCCTTGATTTAGGTTGGAGAGGAAACTCTTCAAGGCTATAAAACAAACATACGAGTCTATGCTAAGGAGTGTAGAAGTCCAGTAACATGGAAATTATCTGGGATCCCTCTCTAACATAGGAGCTAAACATGAGGTTGCGTGCGGAAAGGTAGCGGAGATAACCCCTCCAAAGTCGGACCAAGCATAGTGGGGAACACATATAGAGGACTTTTCTTGGGATTCCGTTGATTGCATTTGCCAAGGAGCTTCATGGGTCTCGAATCCATTCGAGGTCCTCAGTCATATTCCAAAACACTTTCTTTCGATACCCTTGATAGGTTTCGGGCTTGATACCCTGCTCATTGCAATCCACCCGACTGTCGACTGTACCCGCCTAGTGATCGTTCACGAACTGGCAACCTAGTTGCCTTTATTTTAGGGGCTTACATAGGTGATCGCGGGGGTATAACGTAGTACCTAAGGCAAACAGCGGGCCATTATTTGTAGAGTATAACTGGAGGGTTCTTTTGTATTCGAGTTGCACTTGCACCGGTAAGTTTCTCTAGTGTTGGTTGGTGTAACTGTTCTTCCAACTAGTTAGTCGTTTGCTTGATTTGCCTTTAGGAACTTTTAGTGTGTGCTTTGTGCTCCCTATTTTTTCATAGTGAGTTAGTCAGTTTTGGCTTTGGGTCTCTAACCTAGGGTGGTAGACCACCCACTCCGCCGGTTGAGAGGACTTTTCAGTCTTCCTCTTAGAAACGAGGAGTCGCCTCTTTATAGGCGTTGTTTTGATAACACTAGTTCTTCAGAGTAAGTGTGTGAGACTTTTACGGATTTGAATGATCCCGCAAGGGGAGAACCTCTGCATAAGATATTCATGGCTAAGTTTCCCAATGATACCAACCAAGGAACCCCTTCACAAGGGGATTCTTCTACTTTTCCTTTCTTCATAAACATTGGTGTCCCTTTGATGGCCACTTTTTACATTCATGGGTTTAATGTGGGATTACCGGTTTGGTTGGGTACCATTCCAAATGTCCCAAATTCTCTTGACACTTCTCAGTTAAGCACCTTAAGTCATGGGCACCTTGTTGATGTTTCTTCATTAGCAAAGTCTTCTCCTCCTCCTTCTCCTGCCTCTGGTGAAAGTACAGTTACTAGTAAACATAATTCTAAACGAAATAGAAAGAGTAAGAATAGGAAGAAGAAATCACCAACCTCTGCAAGTCATGTTGGAGATAGGTCGAAAACCTCTGCAAGTCACGTTGAATACCAACACCCAGCATTTGCAAATTATGTTGGGGTACACACTCACCCTATGCAAGTCATGTTGGGGGAAAAAGTCCAGTCACTGCTAGTCATACTGGTAATAGGTCTATAGCCTCTGCAAGTCATGTTATCGACCCATCACTAACCTCTGCAAGTCATGTTGGAGATGTGCAACCAACCACTACTAGTCATGCTGGGGGAATTAATTCTGTTGAGAAACCTAGACAGATAGGACGTAAGCCTAAGTTCCCTTGTAATCTTTGCAAGGGAGATCACCTTACTCATTTGTGCCTTGGCATTCCAGAGGTACAAAGATTGTGGTCCTTGTCTGCAAGATCTTCTGATTCTGAGTCTTTTGAGGTTTCCTCGTAGTCTATTCAACCATTGGTTGAGAAAGTGGTCACGCTGATGCAGTCATCAACTGATCCCACTCCTATTTTGAGGGGTGAGGTGCCTTTAGATATTATAGTCTCTCAGCCTATTCAACCAGTGGTTGAGAAAGTGATTATGTCAATGCATTCATTGGCTGATCCCACTCCTTTTTTTAGGGGTGAGGTGCCTTTAGACCATGTAGTCTCTTAGCCTATGCATCCATTGGTTGATAAAGTGGTCACGCCAATGCAATCATCAATTGATCCCACTCCTCTTTTGAGGGGTGAGGTGCCTTTAGACAATGTAGTCTCTCAGCCAATTTAGCCATTGGCTGAGAAAGTGGTCATGCCGATGCAGTCGTCGGTTGATCACATTCCTCTTTTGGGGGATGAGTTTCCTTTAGACCATGTAGTCTCACAGCCTATTCATCCATTGGTTACGAAAGTGGTCATGTCGATGCAGTCATCGACTGATCACACTTCTCTTTTGCGGGCTGAGGTGCCTTTAGACCATGTAGTCCTACAGCCTATTCATCTATTAGTTGCGAAAGTGGCCATGTTGATGCATTCATCGGATGATCCCACTCTTCTTTTGGGGAGTGACATGTATACCGACTATGTTTTTAGCATTTTTGGTTCAATGATTTCAGAACAAGGGGGCATTCTGCTCGTTTCGAGCACACCCCCTCCAAGCCCTAGGATGGTTTTGTTGGCAGCCAATTCACATTTTTCTTTGGTCTTATAAGCTGCCTACACCTATGTTTTGCAAACATCAATTTTTCGTCGTAATTTTCAATGACATTTTTATCTTTGCGACATTTACACACTTATTTTCGTTTTGTTTTCGCGACTCTAAGCGTGAAAACTTAATCTTTCGAAGTCGTATTTCGATCACTATCTGAACTGTCATTATATTTTTGTCGATATGCCTATTGCGCTTACCTTTTGTTTATCATTATGTAGCTGGTAGAACTTTCGAACTATACTCATTGGACATTCTTATATTGATTGTGTGACTGGGTTTCATTGAGTTTGCAATGCATTAATATTTTGATTTGCATTCTTATTTGATTTACTTGACCTTTTGGTTTCATAAGATACATGGGTGTTATGGTTAAATCTTTCATATATATCTTTCTAAATATGATACCTATGTTGATTATATGAATACCTATTGGCACCTTGGTTAAATTATGGGCATGAGTTGTTACAATACATTGGCACATGGTTAAACATATGCTATTAGTTTTAAATCGTATGATTGATGGTTTCAAACTTTGGTATAACGTTGATTAAACACGTTTGTTTATACACTTACCATTGTTTTATTGGTTGGGCAAATGACATGAGTGTTAAACTATGTTATAATGGGTATAACAGCTATGGACGCTGACGGTGGTACTATTGACCATAATTGTTATGCATGGCAGTAAATAACTCCACCACCTTCGCACGATGGCATTTATGCCTACCACTTATCACCGTTCACTTCTGTTAGCAGCGCGCATCTTTGCTCCTGTGTGTGTATTGTGATCCAAACACTCGGTTTATCATGTGCTCGGCTCCATGGCACCAGTCGTGCGGATCGAGCCAAATGGGAACCAGGCCCTATTAATGTTTGGCAATGCCCGCAAAGACTTGGAGGAAAACAGATGGCTTACCTTCGTGAAATGATTTGAGGGTTTTAATCTCGGTGTAGCACGACAGTTTTCCATGACCTTCGATGGCTGTAGAGCCAAGGTGGGTGACATACAGTTGGAAATTGATGATAAATTTATCATTTTTGCCACGGGGTTACCTACCATAGGACAAAGTTGGTTCAATAATTGTAAGGTCGAGGAGGTCCCATGGACACTGTTGTTCCTATCGCACGAAGTCACCTCTTGTGACAGAGGTATGCCCATCTCTACACTTAAACCACGATGGCATGATACTTTGATGGTAATCAAATAGTTCGTGACCTGTGAAGGTCGATACGGACTTGTGTTTCTCTACCACCTACGTTTTCTTATGAATTTTATGGGATATCCGCTCAATATGCCCTTTTATTTTCATCGTAGCCTATATAAAATGTCGAAAAGGTTCAAAAGGCAGCAGGCTGACAGTAGCTTGTTCCACTATGGGCTTATTAAGCTTATCGTCATTTATTATTTGGGTTTTCATGGTGATAGTTGGAGAACTTTTGTTGCTCGGGATGGTTTCGAGGATCCAAACCCTATATGATCAGAATCTGGACCAAGGGTCAAAAATTTGCTCAATTTTCAAAGTGCTCGGAATGCAACGAAAACGGTGCCATTGCGTCCATCTTGTTCTCCTGATTCCGGTGGTATATTTACTTTCGCAAATGGAGTCTGTATGGAGAAGTTATCGCGATCTGTTCGCCGAGCCAAACAGGAAAAAAAAATGATGCTAACTGTACCTGTCCGTACAGTCCGTACGACTCACACGTGGCAGTGACGTGGAAAAATGGTACGATGACATGGAAGCTGAATTAGCACCTGCTGATGTGGCGGGTGACATGGCGCATTTTTATTGGTTGGCAGTTGGCAAGTCACATTGTGACACATGGCATCTTCTTGGGCGAATGGAAGGGTGCCACGTGGCACCCCGGAATTGGCTTTTGGGTTTGTTTATTAAAATTTTATGGAGGTCACAGGGTTCGACCCCCGGACCTCCCCCACCATTGAAAGCTTTGGTAAATTCCACCGTGCCATTGGACCACGCATTGAATCTTATTGTATAAGCAAGCCACATTTTATTTAATGTTGAGTTATATCGTATAAGGTGGGGGGGTCAGGCCGGGGCTTAGCCCCAACCCGAGGTGTTATTATGTTACCATAGGACCGCAATCAAAGGTATATTGCGTGGGGTTGTAATTCAATAACCCACGGTCGCGTTACAACACATATGACCACCATGAAATGGAGCACGGTTCAAACTTTATAGCCCGGGTTAAATACATTGTATAACCACTGTATACACAGCGCGCGAGGTTTGTGTTGTGGTAAACCCCCGGTTCTATGCGATGGCATGTGACTAGGACCTCCATTACAGTCGCTCGCGCAGGGTTTCCAATGTTAACACCCACGGTCATATAGCTGTGGTATGTGACCACTACATTTATGCACGCGCGCGGTGGTGTGTGTTATACCCTGGTTCTATGCAGTGGATTTTATATGGTAAACCCCGGTTATACACCATATTATATAACTATTCCATAGATTGGCGCGATGTTTAAATATACCCGTGGTTATATGCGGTTACACATACGATCGTTGACCCTATGGTAAAATGGCGGGAGTATATTTCGATTTGGCGCGCGGTTTATTATTTTGGTTTAAAGCCCGTGGTTATGCGCCACCCCCATATGACCTTTGCTTCTCATATGTGCATGGGTTTTGTTTTGAAAACGGTCATACAAATGCGCCCACCACATGTCAACATCTGGTTCAACCTAGCAAACGGTTAGCCCTTTTTGTGCGCGGGACGTGGCCATATGGTCCCCCATGCGCCCAACACCTCCATTCTTGGGGGCTTGATTTCCGTTAACCATTCGACAATTTGGAAATAATTTCGGAAGGCGTGTGTGTGCTGGGTTTAGGCACTGAAAATGCTCAGAGGCTAGGTTCATTCACCCATAGGTGCAGAATGGCGAACCAGTAACAGAGCTTGAAGGGGAAAAATGGCAGAAGGCATAACTTTTGGAGTTTTTGGCCAAATGAGGTGCCGAAAAAGCCCAGCTAGGGGTTTTTGGACGTTCTGAGTCCATTGGAACAGCTTTCACGGGAATTTAAAGACTTCTGATGCAATATTTTAACCATTGAAGTTTGAGGAAGCTCCATGAAGCTTGAAGACCTCATTGTCTGAGGCATTGCTCAGATGAGCCCATGTCCATTTTCTGAGACTGAATAGTCATTTTTGACTGATTATTATGCTCTGAACACATTGGGATAGGTTTCAGATCCATTGGAGGACTTTTACAGGTGTTTTTTCCTCATTGAAGCTCAGGGAATCTTGGAGGTCACATGTAGAAGAGGTCATTACTGGAGGAGACAAAATCCATTTTCAGAGTTCTAATAGTCAATCTTGGGGTTTTTATGTATTTTGAATCCAATGGTATAGTCTGTAAATCCATTGGAGTTGAGAAGCAGCTTGTAAAGAGAATTTTACAAACTAATCCCAAAGAGCCAAGTCCATTGAAGGAGGCTCAAGGAGACGTAGCCCAGAGAGGGGTGAACTCCTTTATCATCTTGGTATTGTTGTGAGTTTGTTGTGTTATTTGCTACACTTTACATTGTTGTGTATTGGTTTATAGCACATAATTAATCTTTTAAAATAACATTCCTCACACATGCCCATTCAAAAGGAAGAAGCTTAAACTAAACACATAAACTATCTTGCATATTTGAACACATGAAGCAAGGTCCTGTAAGGTTTAAATTATTGAAGTAGGGGGTGCTTGCATAGAAAAACAAGTCAGCCTTCTATTTTCAGATCACTATACAGGTTGACAAACCTATGGTGAGTGAAGTCAAGGCTATACCCCCGGTTCCCTTCCATATCCTATTGCATGCTCCTAATCCTTCGGCCTACCCTCCTATCGACTTACCCGACGTTGTAACTAAGAGTGTCGAGACTATTAAAAAGCCTGTGATCAAAAAGCCCAAGGCAAACCCGACTGTTAACACTAAGGGTAAAAAGAATGCTCGTTTGATTTCACGGATGGCCAGGAACGAGCCTAAACCCTCTGTTGAGTCAAAACCTATAGTTTTGAGTGAGGATTCTGATTTTGACATTGAACGTTTTTTAGCCGATGAGTATCCTTACTCGTAGGGTTTGTGTCCTGAACCACCTTACGATTTCGTGAAAAACCTTCCCCCTTGCCTAAAGAATGACCCTAGCTACCCTGGTATTAAATTGCCCCGTGAAACCCTCGGTCATTTAACCAAACCCTCGCATGCTTTTTCAAAACCCACACTGTCACCCTGTGACCAATGCGATTCATGGTTGGAACGATATTACATTGATATTCCCATACTCCAATCAAGAATTCAATCACTGGAAGATCAAATTGTAGTGTTGACCAGTCAAAGAAACCAGCTCCAAGCAACAGATAAAAAGCAAAAGACAACCGGCTCCATCCTTTTCAAAAACGTGGAATCGGCCACGACAGTTGTCAATTCCAAACTGGCATGATCAAGCAGCCTCGTCGCTATACAGGTATGAGAATTTGATATCATTTTTTGTGAGTAATCAAGGTTGATATAATGATTTGAATTATGTTTTTAAATATCTCAGTCACTCATCCAAATGCCTCTGTCATTCGGTGATCATCCTGTACATGGTTTCGTTTTGATAAAAATAGAAGGAATTTCGATTTTATATACAATTTGCTCATAAATTTTTTATTGGATTTGAATGATTATTCGTTTGGATTTCATTTGCTAAGTTTGTCTGAGTGAAGTAACGAAATTAATGTTGTGTTTTCAATACAATTCGTTTTGTATCTATTCCGCACGGCAAGTTTTTATGCTCAATTTAGAATACGATTATGTGTGGATTCGATCTCGTTATGATTCACGTGTTGTGTTTGTTAAATGATTTCAGGAGTATGGTTGTTACGATATGTTGTGTCGTATGATTTTCCGAATCATGAGTACCACTCTGTTCGATTCAATTTAGAAAGAATTACTTTGTTTTTATAAAAACAATGCTCTCAGTTGAGCCTGTGCGAATGCGCCCAAATTGTGGAATGTTTTTGATTCGTAATCAATATGTTAAAACCTTCTATGTTCGATTCACTTCTATTCTGACTGGATTATGAGTTGGCAAGATTGTTTTATGAGCTGGACTCGTATTTTAATTGCTGCTCTGCTTGATTCGTAAAACAAATTGATCAACATTTGTTATCCGATTATAATTCATTGCCAAATGAACGATTCTGACCAAAGTCAAAACGATCTTGTTTGCCTAATTTGCAGTAACAAACTATGAATTTTGTTGCTAATCGATCGATCTTGTTACGATTTTATGTGAATTGATTTTCGTGCCAGTTTGAATTAATCTATTTGTGGTTGTGTCAACACAGTGATAACGATTTGATAACGATCTTGTTTGGTTTCGATCGTATCCCTTGCTAATAAGATAACATAACAATTGTATGCGATTTGTTTTGATTGTATCGATTCCAAATTGATATCAAACGATTTCACAATCTTAAGATTATGGTTCTGCTCATTCGATTTCGTGGTGACACAAGAAACAGAGTATGCCTATCTCTATAGGCATTCATTGATTCAGATTTTGTTTAGTTTTGAATGATATTACAAATTCAAATTAAATGATTCATTTTCAAATGGTTATTGGATGTCAATTAAATTGAAATCTTGAAAAGATTTTTTATCGATTTTAATGTTGATCCTGTACCTTATTTAGACCAACTACAGAATCAGATGATTCTGTAGCCAGTCTAGAGAATTAAATTTTCTATGATTCTGTAGCCAGGATTATGGATATCTAATACTGACTGTGACAGAAGTTGATTTTCTGCTACAGCTTTCGCTTTTCATAATATCAATCTTTTGTTTCATGTTATGCTTATCAATTTGCATTTGATTAGTGACTACTTTAGCTATCATAGTATTTTGCAAATGATATGAATTAATTAATATGATCCATGTCTGATTTCTTCCATTACTTAAAATACAACAATTAATTGATTCAGTTTATGAATGACAGATTTCTCTTCTTCATCGATTGGATTATTCTATATAAGTCTTTGCATAACAGGTTTATCTGATTGTAGAGATTTATAAATTATATAATTGTTGTGATTTTTATGTCTTGTTTGTCCTGTAAACAAACTTAAAGAGCATCGCAGCTTTCGTTTACGAGAAGCTTCTGGATTATTCGGTGCAAGTTTCCTTCCTCCGATCTGCTAGCAAAGTCATCATACACAGGACAAATCTGGAGCGTTTCCAGGTCAACTTGTTATTTATTTGTTAGTATATTTATTAGCAGTTTAGTTAGATATATTTATAGTTTAGATTAGTGTTTTAGTTTAATTAGTTTTCTGTTTTATTTCTTGTTCATAAAATTATAAAAATCAAAAAATATATTCCTCTGTCTTAGGGCAGAATATTAATGAGTTTTGCAGGTTTTATTTAAATCTGTAAATTGTGGATATTGTATATTTTGTGAATAATTTATATTTCAGTTAGTAGTATAGTATTAGTTAGTAGATTGTATTTATAGAATAATTAGATTTAGTTTAGTTTGTTTTGATAATTAGTTTTAGTTAGTTTGTTAGTAGTTAGTTTTAATTAGATTAGTTTACTAGTTAGTTTTATTTATTGTTAGTTAGTTTAGTTTGTTTTAGTTAGATTAATTAGTTTAGAATAGTTTTTATTTTTGTTTTCTTAGGACCTTAGATCGGCTAACGGAGCTGCTAAAACCGTTAGGGTGGTTCATTCCAAACGGCTTGGGTTATTAGACAAACCCAGACCGGTTCCACTCTCTCATTTGACGGATGGTCAATTTTGCCCATCAACAAATGGCGCTAGAAGGAGAGCCTAAACTTAATTAATGGCACGAGGCGGTCGCGAGACTCCTCCCCCCCCTAATCGATCACCTATAGTGACTAGAATCCGTTCACACGATAATATTCCCCTTCAAATAGCAACTACTTCAACCGACGATCCACAGATCACAGTTGAGCCAGCAACCCCTAATCCTACAGGTGGTGACATACAAGAGATTGTCTGTCAATCTCTTATTAAAACACATAGTACCTTAGCTCGTCTTAGGCAACCAAACCGTCCATGGGGTCAACCTTTGGACTTCTCTGATATCAGAGAACAATTAGGAGATACTAAATTCACTGTGAATCCTACAGATCCAATTTCGAATCCTGCTGTAGGAGGATCTAGGATACCTCCTTCACCTCCTCCATCATCTCCTTCCTCTTCTGGAGGAGATTCTTCTGACGAAGGCAATTCACCTTCTCAGCCTTCCAAACCCACTACCCCAATGGAAAATAAGAACAATCCTGCTAGACCCTGGCTTGATCAGGATGCTGTAGCTGTACCTAGAGCCCAGCACCCTTTACCTAAACACCTGAAGAAATGGCTTCCCAAGTTTGACCCTGACTCAAAACAGATTGTTGAAGATCACATTAAAAAATTTATGTTAGCCATTAGACTCTGCAATGTTGAACATGAAGACGTTGTCTGTAGGTTGTTCCCTTATACTTTTGAGGGTAATGCATCCACATGGTACTTTTCCCAACAACCCCATACCATCGTGTCTTGGGAAAAGTTTGAGTCATGCTTTTTGGAAAAATTCGGAGACGGTAAACCTCTGGAAGTCCTGGTCATGGATCTTTCTAGCTTAAAAATGAACCCAAAAGAAAAAGTTAAAGACTTTAATCAAATATTCTTAACACTCAAAAACTGAATTCCTGCGGATTCCATGCCTACTGAGAGTCTTATAATAGCTTACTACACTAAAGATTTGCATCAAAGCATAGCTATTTGGGTTAAATTATCCAAGAAAGCCATGTTGCTAGAGGCCTTCGAGGAGGCCAGCCAGATTGAAAAGGATATACTTAGTCTTAAAGACTCTTCTAACAACGAAACCGAGACTAACTCTTCTTCCAAAAACAAGATTGAAATACTCCCCAGACCCACTCAAAGTAAAACACAACCTGAAAACTCTGATTTTGAAAAACTAACTAAAGTTGTTCAAAAACTGTCGAATCAAGTTATAGACTTAAAAAGGTCGACTGAAGAATCTTCCTCGAGTAAAGGATCCTAAAAACCCCCGTTCCGGAAGCCTTTTCCTACCAACCGACCCAACCCAACCACCAAAGGCCTTAATCTAGAAAGTTTGCAATGTGCTCTTCAAACAATTCTAGAAGCCCAAGATAACTTGATACCCCCTGAGATCCCTCAAGAGGTAGTTGAATAAGAAACAGTTCAAGAAGAAGAGTCTTCTCCAAACATCTTTGGACACTTCTCGGATAGCATCTTCCAAGCTAACTTCGAGACAGTTCACCCTTATAACACCAGGAATAAGGCAACAAATAAACCTTCTTCCGAAAATACAACAACTTCACCTCCAAAGCAATCTAAATCAGCTGAGACTAAACAGAGTAAGGTGAACCCCAACTTAGATTATTATGTTGTTGAAGATCTTAAAAAGTTAAGGGCTAACATTTCTATTTATGAGTTATCGAAGTTTCCATTTCTGCTTCAAAAAATGTTGCAAAATATTTCAGAGAAGGGAAAAAATGGTAATTCAAGTGGTAACAAGGTTGTGCAAAGAAAATTCCCACAGAAGACTTCCACTAAAAATAATCTTGATCCTCAAGATAAAGGAAGCCTTCCTGTAAGTAATATAAATAATGTAAATAATGTAGATAAAGTAGCTCTAGAAACTATGAGTAAAAAGCCACAAGCTACTACTCTTAGTACTCACAAAAATGTACCTCCTTTCTTGTTAACTTTCGAAATTTTCAACAGAAATGTGCATAATTGTATGGTGGACTCAGGAGCGTCATCTAATGTGATGCCTTGGTCTGTCTGCCAAAAGATTAATGCTGAAGTGGAACCGTCTACTTTAAAAATCATACAACTTGATCGAACCAATGTTAAGGTTATAGGCGGACTAAAGAATGTGCTTATTAGATTATCGTCTAACCCCAAGGTTCATCAAATTATTGATATAATTGTTGTGGATATTCCGGAAGTGTATGGTTTGTTTTTAAGCAGGGACTGGTCGGAGCAGCTACATGGTTACTTCGCAACAGACTAGTCTCACCTATGGCTTCTGAAGAACGGTAGGCCTAACAAGATCAGGGTGAATCATGAGCGCTACCTTAAGTTCACAGTCACAGATCTGAACAATCCTAACAAACCATATACACCTTCTATTGATTCACCCGAAGCCCAAATGATGGATACCTTCTTCGGAAACTTCGTGGCCGAGGCTTCACCTATCGCCAATCCAAAACAACAGTCTGAGATCGTAGCATATATGCAGCCTGCACCTTCCACGCAACGTTCCCATGAACCCGATGCTAATCAAATTTGGTCTCTGTATTTCGATGGGTCAAAGTCCAAAGAAGGAGCCGAAGCAGGCTGCGTCATTATCAATCCGGCAGGTAACAAAACATCGATAGCATTTAGGTTGGAATTTGAATGTACTAACAATACCGTAGAATATGAGGCTTTACTGCAAGGTCTCAGAAAAGCTCTGGATATGAACATTCAAAACCTGGTTGTATTTGGCGACTCTGAAATTGTGGTTAGACAGGTAAGTGATTCTATCCACTGTCTTTCTCCACATCTCAAAAGCTACCAGTCTGAGGTATGGAGTTTAATGAATAAATTTTCCGCTTTCAATATAAATTCCATTCCTAGATTAAATAACTTTGAAGCAGATTTATTAGCTAATGTAGCTTCTAAACTTCTTCCTGCAGACGACTTGTCTCCAGACGCATTCTCTGTCGAGCTGTTGTTTCGGCCATCCATTCCGGACAACATCACGAACTGGAGAGTATTCGACGATGATCAGCAGATTATTAACTTTCTGCACATGGAAGAAACCTTTCAAGGCGCGGTGATAGACGAATGCACGGACGACGACAATTTGCACGATTTTACGGTAATACCTAATCCAAAATCTCTTGAAGCTCTATCGGACATGGTAAACTCAATACGCAAATCTGTAATTATATTAGAGAAGTTTTATGATTTTCAAGATAAATTTTAAAATACGGTCAATTGTAAAACCAATAGTTCCTCTTTATCTTACGAAAAAGTGAACTTAGGAACTAATGAAAATCCTCATTGTATTAACTTAGGCTTGGGATGTTCTCAACAAGAAAAAGTTGCATTTATTAAGTTGTTCAAAGAGTTTAAAGATGTCTTTGCATGGACATATGATGACCTTAAAACTTTCAACCCTAATATCATACAGCATGTCATTCCGATGAAGCCCCAAACCTTACCCTTCCAACAGAAACTGAGGAAGATGCACCCTAAACTAGAACCGGCCGTTCAAAAAGAATTGAATAAACTCCTAAGTGCTAAAATAATTTTTCCTATTAGTCACACTCAATGGGTGTCCAACCTTGTCCCAGTTCGAAAGAAAAACGGGGAAATCTGACTCTGCGTCGATTTCCGAAACCTCAATAGAGCATCTGACAAAGACAACTATCCTATCCCACCCATGGAACATATCCTTCAACAGGTATCTGGTTTCGAGAGGCTATCCTTGTTAGATGGTTTCTCTGGATACAACCAAGTCCTGATGTCTCCACCAGACCAACTCAAAACTACCTTCCATACTTCGTGGGGCACTTATGCTTATCGAAAAATGCCCTTTGGATTGATTAATGTTGGTGCCACCTTTCAGAGAGTAATGGAAATTGATTTCTGAGGCTTAATCAATCAGTCCGTTGTAGTTTACTTAGATTATGTGACTATTTATTCTAAAAACAAAGACGATCATCTAGCTCACTTACAAGCCATTCTGCTACGATGTCGTAAATACGACATCTCCTTGAACCCCAAAAATTCCATCTTTGCAGTAGAACAGGGTAAACTCCTAGGATTCATAGTGTCTAGCGAAGGAATGATTATTGACCCCAAGAGGACTCAGGCCATCGCTAAACTTCCCCCTCCTACATCCAAAAAATCCATGCAGTCTTTCTTAGGCCAGATTAACTTCGTGAGAAGATTTGTCCCCAATTTCTCTGAAATGGTTAGGCCTTTACAAAATTTGATCAAGAAAGACACCCAATATCACTGGGGACCCCTAGAAAATCAAGCTTTTAATGCAATAAATAAGGCCATAATAGACGCTTCGTTTCTCATGAGCCCTGGCTTCTCTCAAGATTTTAGACTCTATACTTTTGCTTCTGACCATTCCTATGACACCGTCCTAACTCAGAAGAATGTCGAGAACCACGAAGTACCCATCGCCTTTATGAGCTCTGCTTTCAAAGGTGTTGAACTTAACTATCCAGCGGTTGATCGGCAAGCCTACGTTGTTTTCAAAGAAGTTAAGAATTTATGGTCCTATCTTTTGAAGTCAAGGATGAAAGTCATTGTCCCCTACCCTGCCGTAAGGAACTTGTTAGTACAGAAGGAGTTAGGAGAAAAGAGAGCTAACTGGGTCACCTCCTTGCAGGAGTATGACTTAGAAATCACCCTAGCTTAGATTGTGAGAGGCCAAGGGTTGTGTAAGTTGGTTGTTGATTCGGAAGCAGGACGGCAAGAAGATAGTGATACGTCAAACCTAGGACAAAGCGATCAAAGTTTGATCTGTTGCGCAAAAAACCTTGTTAGTCCCTGGTACGGCGATATTAGGTTCTATCTTGAACATGGGTCAGCACCCCATCACCTTGACCCCGCCAAGAGAATAGAATTGAGGATAAAGTCTGCCTCCTTTCATCTAGTTAATGGTGTACTGTTTCGTTAGAATTTTGACGGCATACTGATGCGCCGTCTCGAGAAAGACGAAGCAGAAAAAGTCTTGCTAGAGTTGCATGCAGGAGATGTTGGTCATCACTTCAGTGGTGACACCACTGCTCATAAGGTTTTAAGAGTCGGTTACTACTAGCCCACACTTTTTATGGACGCCTATGCCTTGTGTTGTAAATGTATCATCTGTCAGAAAGCATCAGGGCGGTTGCAAAAACTAGCCTTTCCCTTGCAAGTCGTTTCAGTAGATTCTCCTTTCCAGCAATGGGGCCTTGATATCATAGGTCCAATTAACCCTTCATCCTCGCAATAGCACAAGTATATTGTGACAGCCACAGATTAATTTACTCGATGGTCTGAAGCTGTTGTGTTAAGAACTGTCAACACCAGTCAGGTAATTTCCTTTCTAAACTCGAATATTATCACTCGTTTTGGTATCCCTGACTGTCTAGTATTTGACAACGCTTCATACTTTTCTTCTCTTGAGATGAGTGAGTTCTCTTTGGAGAAAGGAATTAAGCTGAAGTATTCTGCTAGTTACTACCCCCTCGGGCAACAGATTAGCAAAATCAACAAACAAGAACTTGATTAAAATTATCAAGAGAACTGTGGTTGAAAATCACAAAAATTGGCACAATGCGCTGGTGAACACGTTGTGGGCTGATAGGGTAACACCAAAAGATGTTATAGGTAACTCCCCCTTTTTTCTCGTTTATGACAAAGAAGCAATTATGCCACCTCACATTCTTCTTCCTTCGCTTCAGTTGTCACGGAAAGTTCAAGAAGAGGATTGTCCCCCTTTAGAAAACCGAATTAACGCTTTGATGAAGCTAGAAGAAGTAAGAGCCCAAGATAAACATAATATAGATCAACATCAACAGTTGGTTAAGATCTGGTTCGATTCTAACTCTGCTTCTGATAGGAATTTTGAAGTAGGCGATCTCGTCTTGAAGTGGGACAAACCACACGAGGGAAAGGGAGAACACACAAAATTTCAAAACTTGTGGCTTGGACCGTTTTTAATTGCTGAAAAGTTGGGCCCTAGTTCCTTTCAATTGCAGAATCTTGAAGGGCAGGTTGACACCTATCTGGTGAATGGCCAAGCCCTGAAAAGATACTTTGCTTAATAACTACCCTTGTATATTATGTAAATATTTTATTTTTGTTTGTATTTTCGTTTGCTTTTTGTTTTTTATTTTGATTTGAATTTATCAGTTTATGTCTTTTAAAAATACACATACCTGTACAATGAGCTATTCAGAAAAAGACGATAGAAAGTTCCTTTGCTGAAATAACTTCTGAAAAATTTGTGCAAACATCAATGATATTTCTGAAATTTATATCTATGTTGGAAAAATCTGTTGTTTGAAAGAGGTTTACCGATTTCGATCTCTGAGCGAAGCTTGTCATGATCATCTATTATCTTTTTACGTTGTCCCTTTTCTGTAAAGGAATGACTTAGAAGATGTCTCCCTGTTTAGGAAGTTGGTTTTGTAAATAAATCATCTCTGGATCTAAATAAAGGAAAGTTCTAAAAAAATTCTGATGAGGTCTAAAAAAAAAAAATATGTTAAAATATTAAGATTTTCAGCGTCACCCCGCTCAGCCATATATTTATGAAAGAAAAACAAAAAAATTATTAATAAGAGCTGTGGGAAGTGCTTGTAAACCCACCGGGATGTTGAATAGGTCTGCTGGCAGCAAGTAAATGCATGCATGATGCCAAGAAAACTTCATTGGGGTACTGAACAGGCCCGCTGGCAGCGAAGCAATGTCGGGTGCATGAAAATCCGTAAAAAAGAAACCTATTTAACGTCCTTTGTTCTGATTCAGAACTTCTTAACAGGATACAAATGTTAGAGTGGGTTAAATGGAAACCCTGTCGAGGCTATGGACACCTGCTGGCAGCAGTGGCTATGCCAACAGTATTGAAGATTTTATCTTTAATATCGTGACTAGCTAATCTTAAGATTGTTATCAGTTTTCATCTTTTGAAACACTGCTGAAAAAATTGGTTAATGTTGATGTTTGTACGATTTTCTGGTTGTTATTTTTGAGTTGAAATTATCTTTGTTGTCCTAATCTGAATTTGTGCCTTTTGCAGAGATAACTGCTTCTACCAGTGTGTCTCCATTGTTGGCAGCCAATTCACATTTTTCTTTGGTCTTATAAGCTGCCTACACCTATGTTTTACAAACATCAATTTTGCGTCGCAATTTTCAATGACATTTTTATCTTTGCGACATTTAAACACTTATTTTCGTTTTGTTTTCATGACTCTAAGTGTGAAAACCTAATCTTTTGAAGTCGTATTTCGATCACTATCTGAACTGTCATTATCTTTTTGTCGATATGCCTATTGCGCTTACCTTTTGTTTATCATTATGTAACTGGCAGAACTTTCGAACTATACTCATTGGACATTCTTATATTGATTGTGTGACTGGGTTTCATTGAGTTTGTAATGCATTAATATTTGGATTTGCATTTTTATTTTATTTACTTGACCTTTTGGTTTCATAAGATACATGGGTGTTATGGTGAAATCTTTCATATATATCTTTCTAAATATGATACCTATGTTGATTATATGAATACCTATTGGCACCTTGGTTAAATTATGGACATGAGCTGTTACAATACATTGGCACATGGTTAAACATATGCTATTAGTTTTAAATCGTATGATTGATGGTTTCAAACTTTGGTATAACGTTGATTAAACACGTTTGTTTATACACTTACCATTGTTTTATTGGTTGGGAAAATGACATGAGTGTTAAACTATGTTATAGTGGGTATAACAGCTATGGATGTCAGTGGTGGTACTATTGACCATAATTGTTATGCATGGCAGTAAATAACTCCACCACCTTCGCACGATGGCATTTATGCCTACCACTTATCACCGTTCACTTCTGTTAGCAGTGCGCATCTTTGCTCCTGTGTGTGTATTGTGATCCAACCCTCAGTTTATCATGTGCTCGGCTCCATGGCACCAGTCGTGCGGATCGAGACAAATGGGAACCAGACCCTATTAATGTTTGACAGTGCCTGCAAAGACTTGGAGTAAAATGGATGGCTTAACTTCGTGAAATGATTTGAGGGTTTTAATCTCTATGTAGCATGACAGTTTTCCATGACCTTCGATGGCTATAGAGACAAGGTGGGCGACATACAGTTGGAAATTGATGAGAAATTTATCAGTTTTGCCACGGGGTTACCTGCCACAGGACAACATTGGTTCAAGAATTGTAAGGTCGAGGAGGTCCCATGGACATTGTTGTTCCTCTCACGCAAAGTCACCTCTTGTGACAGAGGTATTCCCATCTCTGCACTTAAACCACGAAGGCAATGATACTTTGATGGTAATAAAACAATTCGTGACCTGTGGAGGTTGATACGGACTTGTGTTTATCTACCACCTACATTTGCTTATGAATTTTATGGGATATCCGCTCAATATGCCCTTTTATTTTCATCATAGCCTGTATAAAATGTCGAAAAGGTTCAAAAGGCAGCAGGCTGACAGTAGACTGTTCCACTATGGGCTTATTAAGCTTATTGTCGTTTATTATTTGGGTTTGCATGGTGATAGTTGGAGAACTTTCGTTGCTCGGGATGGTTTCGAGGATCCAAACCCTATACAGGTTGACAAACCTATGGTGAGTGAATTCAAGGTTGTACCCCCGGTGCCCTTCCATATCCTATTGCCTGCTCCTAAGCCTTCGGCCTACCCTCCTATCGACTTACCCGACGCTATAACTAAGAGTGTCGAGACTATTAAAAAGCCTGTGAGCAAAAAGCCCAAGGCAAACCCGACTGTTAACACTAAGGGTAAAAATAACGCTCGTTTGATTTCACGGATGGCCAAGAACAATCCTAAAACCTCTGTAGTCAAAACCTATAGTTCTAAGTGAGGATTCTGATTCTGACATTGAACATTTTTTAGCCGATGAGTATCCTTACTCACAGGGTTTCTGTCCTGAACCACCTTACGATTTTGTGACAAACCTTCCCCCTTGCCTAAAGAACGACCCTAGCTACCCTGGTATTAAATTGCCCTTTGAAACCCTCGGTCATTTGACCAAACCCTCACCTTCTTTTTCAAAACCCACACAGTCACCCTGTGACCAATGCGATTCATGGTTGGAACGATATTACATTGATGTTCCCATACTCCAATCGAGAATTCAATCGCTGGAAGATCAAATTGCAGTGTTAACCAGTCAAAGAAAACAGCTCCAAGCAACAGATAAAAAGCAAAAGAAAACCGGATCCATCCTTTTCAAAAACATGGAATCGTCCACGACCGTTGTCAATTCCAAACTGGCATGATCAAGCAGCCTCGTCGCTATACAGGTATGAGAATTTGATATCATTTTTTGTGAGTAATCAAGGTTGATATAATGATTTGAATTATGTTTTTAAATAGCTCAATCACTCATCCAAATGCCTCTGTCATTCGGTGATCATCCTATACATGGTTTTGTTTTGATAAAATTAGAAGGAATTTCGATTTGATATACGATTTGCTCATAAATTTTTTATTGGATTTGAATGATTATTCGTTTGGATTTCATTTGCTAAGTTTGTCTGAGTGAAGTAACGAAATTAATGTTGTGTTTTCAATTTGTATCTATTCCGCACGGCAAGTTTTTATGCTCAATTTAGAATACGATTATGTGTGGATTCGATCTCGTTATGATTCGTGTGCTGTGTTTGTTAAATGATTTCAGGAGTATGGTTGTTACGATATGTTGTGTCATATGATTTTCTGAATCATGAGTACCACTCTGTTCGATTCAATTTGGAAAGAATTACTTCATTTTTATAAAAACAATTCTCTCAGTTGAGCCTGTGCGAATGCGCCCGAATTGTGGAATGTTTTTTATTCGTAATCAATATGTTAAAACCTTCTCTGTTTGATTCACTTCTATTCTGACTGGATTATGAGTTGGCAAGATTATTCTATGAGCTAGACTCGTATTTTAATTGCTGCTCTATTTGATTCGTAAAACAAATTGATCAACATTCATTATTCGATTATAATTCATTGCCAAATGAATGATTCTGACCAAAGTCAAAATGATCTTGTTTGCCTAATTTTCAGTAACAAATTACGAATTATGTTGCTAATCGATCGATCCTGTTACGATTTTATGTGAATTGATTTTCACGCCAGTTTGAATTAATCTATTCGTGGCTGTGTCAACACAGTGATAACGATTTGATAACGATCCTGTTTGGTTTCGATCGTATCCCTTGCTGATAAGATAGCATAACAATTGTATGTGATTTGTTTTGATTGTGTCGATTTCAAATTGATATCAAACGATTTCACAATCTTTGAATTATGGTTCTGCTCATTCGATTTCGTGGTGACACAAGAAACAAAGTACACCTATCTCTGTAGGCATTCATTGATTCGGATTTTGTTTAGTTTTGAATGATATGACAAATTCAAATTAAATGATTCATTTTCAAATGGTTATTGGATGTCAATTAAATTGAAATCTTGAAAAGATTTTTTATCGATTTTAATGTTGATCCTGTACCTTATTTAGACTAGCTACAGAATCAGATGATTCTGTAGCCAGTCTAGAGAATTAAATTTTCTATCATTTTATTAATAAAAGATCCTTCTAATTTGTTCATTTTTTTCCTTTTCAGGTGAATTCGAATTGCATGAGATTTGATGGACAGTCTAGAGGATATTTGGATGTTTTACTTTTATTTTAGTTTCCTAGTTTAGACAACTTTGGGATATCTTCCCAGATTTTATGTAAACAGTTTTATAACTTCCACAGGGAGGTTTTATCCTGTGGAAAACCTTTAAATAGTTATTATTTTGTGTAATAAGGATCATCCTCGCTTGTGGGAGAACCAGGATTATGGATATCTAATACTGACTGTGACAGAAGTTGATTTTCTACTACAGCTTTCGCTTTTCATAATATCAATCTTTTGTTTCATGTTATGCTTATCAAATTGCATTTGATTAGTGACTACTTTAGCTATCATAGTCTTTTGCAAATGATATGAATTAATTAATATGATCCATGTCTGATTTCTTCCATTACTTAAAAATACAGCAATTAATTGATTCAGTTTATGAATGACAGATTTCTCTTCTTCATCGATTGGATTATTCTGTATAAGTCTTTGCATAACAGGTTTATCTGATTGTAGAGATTTATAAATTATATAATTGTTGTGATTTTTATGTCTTGTTTGTCCTGTAAACAAACTTAAAGAGCACCGCAGCTTTCGTTTACGAGAAGCTTCTAGATTATTCAGTGCGAGTTTCCTTCCTCCGATCTGCTAGCACAGTCATCATACATAGGACAAATCTGGAGCGTTTCCAGGTCAACTTGTTATTTATTTGTTAGTATATTTATTAGCAGTTTAGTTAGATATATTTGTAGTTTAGATTAGTGTTTTAGTTTAATTAGTTTTCTGTTTTATTTCTTGTTCATAAAATTATAAAAATCAAAAAATATCTTCCTCTGTCTTAGGGCAGAATATTAATGAGTTTTGTAGGTTTTATTTAAATCTGTAAATTGTGGATATTGTATATTTTGTGAATAATTTATATTTCAGTCAGTAGTATAGTATTAGTTAGTAGATTGTATTTATATAATAATTAGATTTAGTTTAGTTTGTTTTGATAATTAGTTTTAGTTAGTTTGTTAGTAGTTAGTTTTAATTAGATTAGTTTATTAGTTAGTTTTATTTATTGTTAGTTAGTTTAGTTTGTTTTAGTTAGATTAATTAGTTTAGAATAGTTTTTCTTTTTTTTTCTTAGGACCTTAGATCGGCTAACAGAGCCGCTAAACCCATCAGGGTGGTTCATTCCAAACGGCTTGGGTTATTAGACAACCCCGGACCGGTTCCACTCTCTTAGTTAAAGGATTGTCAATTTCGCCCGTCAACAGGTTTCCTTTGATTAGATTGACCTTGTTGAGCCTCGTCTTCCTTCTTCCGCACCTTTTCAAATAAGGGTTGAATTTAATTCAACAAACATTTATCGATGTATTGTGGATGAGGGAGCCTCTGCAAGTATTTTATCCTCCTTGGTTTGGAAAGTCTTTGGATCTCCCAAGCTTCTGTCTGCTTCGCATGAGTTGTTGTCTTTTGACAGACGTCCTAGTGAATATTTGGGGATTCTTCCTCAGTTGCTTATCTCATTAGGTTGGAAGACTATCCTTGTTGATGTTATAGTGGTGCAAGGCCCGTTAGATTTCAATATGCTTCTCGGGCGTGATTATGTATATGCTATGAATGTTGTAGTGTCTACGCTCTTCCAGGTGATGCATTTCCTTCACAATGGAAGCATTGTCACTATAGACTAGCTGGCATCTAATAATCGCCATCCTAATTCAGTGTTATTTCAGACTCTTGCTTTATATGTTCCTATAGTTCGTGTAGAATCTACCCCACCACGGGTTAATTATGTGGCGTCTTATCTTCGATGTTCAATTGCTTCTGAGCAGGAACCGGTGTAATCATGTGTTCCCTCTCGATACTTGGTCTCAACAATTGATCCATTGGTTTATCCAATGGGGGCATGGGAGGCCTTGCTTCTCTCTCTTGGTCCAAGTGGGCTTGAGTATCCTTTTGAGTCTGATCTCATTGTTGGTAGATCCTCAAGCCCTCGTGCTCGTGATTCTTCACTGATAGACTCTGCCAATCCTGGCTAGAACTTCCATCATCATATGGAGTATGGTCCATTTACTTCACCCTTTGGGACTGTCAACCCTCGTTTGCGTGATTTCTTAGATTTTGAATTGCCTTCAGATGAGGCTATCCTTGAATCCATGACTATGGTTTCTATACCGCGGAAGGACTTACACTATGGTTTGTGTTTTCTTCCCTTTTGGGATACTTTCCAAGTTGACTATCGAAGAGACTCTTGGTCTAAGGATAGAAGTGGGCTCTACATGAACCAGTTGCATACATGAGTCATAGCCCCCATAGGTCTTCTTTTAAGCCCTTTTCAGACCCTCTAAACATGAAAATATTTATGGGCGATCTTGTGGCCTTTCACGCTCATTAAACTGAAATTTGAAGTCACATCTATCCGACGGTAGTTTACCCCTTTTTTGGTCTAGTCAGTTAACTGTACGAACAAAGGTATACTCTAGAGGCCTCGAATCCCTAGAAGAGTTCCCTCGGGTATAATTTTACCCTTTTTTTGAGCTTGAGGGACTAAATTTGTGAAAAAGGAACCCCCACGGAGTCCATAGTTAATCTCTTTTCAGACTCTCTAAAATTGAAAAGATCTCTGAGTGACCTTATTCTTTCACACTCGTTAAAATGGTCCAGAAGAACATTCTTGAAGGAGTCCATAGTTAAGATTTTTTCAGACTCCTTAAAAAAGAAAAAATGGCCGAGTGATCTTGTCTTTATCACACTCATTAAAATGGTTTTGAATAGACATCTTGTTGGTGCTAGTTTACCCCTTTTTTGAACCGAATAGACTACCTTTGAAAAAGGTACCCCATTGGAGTCTCCTTTTACGTTTTTTCAGACTCTCTAAATATGAAAAACCACCGAGATTACCTTCTCTGGGCTCGTTAAACTTACATCGAAGGACGTTACCATTGTGTGTCTCATTAATCTCATTTGCATACCCACGTCTTTGGCCTAATTCCGGCTCCATGTTTCTCTCAGCTGAACCATCTGAAGCATGCCTTATATGCAAGCCCTGTAGCACTTTGCCTCTACGTCTTGACACCTTTGGCCCCTGGAGGATTTTTCTCGAGTGTCCTTTTCTTGCATATGTCCCTTTTCCCTGAGCATCCCTATGTTCTGTGTGCTTGGAACTAGTATGCTTGCGACACTCGATTCCTCCTTTGTAACATAGCATTATTTTAAGTTTTTTCCAAAATTATTGAAAAAGACAAAAAAATCAAATATACCCCAAAAAGAGGAAGGGAAAAGTATTTTATTTTTATTGGCAGCACAATGAGTCGCCCTTGAACAAACCACATCCTTACATTTGTTTTTCAAGCCCTGGGATTTAATATGACCTTAGGAAGTTGTTCTCGCTACATAGAGTTGTGTCCTCCTCCATTTGGTTATTCTTCCAAACATATGGAGAGTTTGTGGTGCCTCCTGCATCATGAACTTATGTCAAAATATCATGTTGCATGAGTCTCATCACTTGTCATGCTATGGTCCAAGGGAATATTTTACCAAACCATGAGTTGGACCCTCTGCAGTTTTTCTCCTTCCCTCATGCTCGACCATTCCGAAAGTCCAATCAAGTTTTTGTTCGGAATCAATGAAGCCTTCAGTATGATCATCAAGATTCTTTGGTCCATGATCGATGAGCCATCAAAGACCTATGGGTAGTGAATTTTTACACTCATATTACACTCCTACCCGAGTTTTGAATATTTTGAAGTTGTTGCTCGAGCTCTGAAGACCTCATCTCCAGCCATCAGGCCTTATCAGCTTCTAGAAGATGGATACTATACATGTATATCTTTTTTATTTTGAGATGTATATCCATTGTGTATTTCTCACGGATACACTTTATATAGTTATATGAAATGGATATACAATGTATTTGATTGGTAGCCATGATTTTCTTTCATCTCGAGCATGGGTATGCCCGCTTCGATGAGACAATTTTTATTTTATATATGGCACCTCCCGAATTCTGGTCCCTGGGCTCACTGATTTCATACGTTGATAAAGATTGATAATGTATTTTGTCCATCATATGCTTTTCTGACCTCACACATTAGGGGGCATCTGTTATAACCCTAATTCACACCATACATGCTTACCTGGCATCAAGCCATCTCATATTCCTTCTTTTCCAAGCTAGTACTGAACAACTCTTCTTAAAAACACCCTTTTTAAAGGTACATGCACCCTGCTCCACTACAACATGCATGTACACTCTTGCTAACCCACTACAACCCGCATGTACACTCTATATAACCCACTAAAACCCGTGTGTACCTACAAAAGCACAAAAAATGGAAATTTGTCTACGGAACACGCAGTTTTGGGTAAGTTAACTAAACCTTTCGACCATGCATGGTCAGTCACTCGACCAAATACCTAGATCTTTATAGCCTATAAAAGAAGGGGTAGGGATCCAATTTGAAAAGAGGAAGAAGATTATAGAAACTCTGCCCAAATTTATCCCTCCTTTGCTCCAATTTCCTGCAATTTCATTGTGAGGTTGAGTAGTTGGTGCATTGTGAAGAGGATCCTAGGACCAGGTTCGAGGAGCAGTGTCAGCCACATATTGTAAAGTTTAATCTTGTGAAGATTAATACAAAAAGGAATACTTTTCCTGTCCTGCCATATCATGTGTTCAAGTTGAATATTTTTTATGATATTGTCACAACTAACCTAGAAATTAGTATATGAAATGCATGCTTGCAGCTTTTTGTTTGTTCATGTGTGAATGCAGGTCAGCTTTGGGAGGAGGCTTGCAATCAAAGAGCGAGTGAAAGAAAAGGGATCGACATCAAATGAAGGACTTAAGGTAGAGTTATTGAATCTCATTTACACCTTTGTATTGCATGAATGTGGGGTTTTGTGTTAGGAGAATAGGAAAGAGTTGAGGCCTTTGAAACGATCATTTTATGCATACATGATTAGAGCCCTTAAATTCTAAGTCTGTAGGAGGGATTCCCACCCACAACAATTTGGTGAGATTGGTATCTAGCAGTGACTAGAGGCTCGACCAGACTATGTTGAGGAACCGACTGTCCCGATATGAGACAATGGTTTGTGGGATCCCAAAGTGTATGTAAATTCTAACCTTGTACAATATCTACTGTAAACTGATATTAAGAAAAGAACAGAAAATATACGATGGCAAATGCAAACATTACACAGATATTTTTCACCTGGAAACCCAAACCGGGAAAACCAACATATACTATATTCATACATTGTTTTACATTGTTTACAATACAATATACATATAGGATCTAGCGGCATCCAAAACCCTAACCCAATGACCTGGATTAGTCCAAAACCCTAATTCCTTAACCGGAAATAGAAAACCATCGGCAAAAAACCATGTGCCGAAAAACCACCTAATATCATGTGGTCCTGAAAATATGTCGTCCCAGAAATATGTCATCCCGAAAAAAAAAAATCGGGGGCGCTGCCCCTGCATCCCCCCTCTAACCCCCCTGCGTGCTCGGCGCAGACGCTCAGACACTACTACTCGTGAAAAGAATATAACACATACCCAACATTCTCCCACTTGTTGTTTTCTTTGCACACAGGGGGTTACAGGGTTACATAGTCAACAATCCAGGGCAACAATGCCCATGGATCCTCTACACCAAGAGAACTT
>ML783921.1:181869-193196 GCA_009831015.1 Picea engelmannii | reverse complement strand
TTACAGCTTCTTGTACCAACCCAATACCTGAACACAATCTTTGTAACCATACTGCTTCCTTACTTGCATGAGTGGCTTCCATGTATTCAGATTCTATAGTTGAAAGTGCCACTACAGCCTGTCTTTTGCTCATCCAACTTATTTCTCCTCCAAACAGGTTAAACACATACCCGCTTCTGGATCTCCTACGATCCAAATCTCCAGCCCAGTCTGCATCCACAAAGCCATGTATATCGACCACTCTGTCCAATCCATGTCTTCCTTCGTATCATAATCCATAGCTAGCAGTGCCACGCAAATACCTGAAAACCCTTTTTACTGTTGTTCAATGCTCCTTCCCTGGTTTTGACATATATCTACTCAAAACTCCCACTGCATGTGCAATGTTTGGTCTAGTGCAGACCATTGCATACATCAAACTACCAACTGCACTCGCATATGGAACATGAGACATGTCCTCCTCTTCTGCATGTGTCTTGGTACACTGATCCGCAGATAACTTTACACCAACAGGAATAGGAACCTTAACCGGTTTACATTCCTGCATATTAAACCTCTGCAATATTGTCTTGACATATTTTCTCTGATTTAACCAGAGTTTCCTCCTTTTTCTATCTCTTTTAATTTCCATTCCCAAAATGAAATTTGAAGCACCAAGATCCTTCATGTTGAATTTAGAGGACAACTGAGTTTTCACATCTTGGATAATCTCCTTGTTGTTTCCTATCAACAACATGTCATCCACATACAGGACCAAATAAATCAAATGATCACCAATTAATTTAGAATACACACAGTGATCCTCTTTGCTTCTTGTGAAGCCAAGTCCCAGCATATAAGTATCAAATTTTTTATACCACATCCTTGGTGATTGTTTTAAACCATACAAGGACTTTTTCAGCTTGCATACCAGCTCCTTCTTTCCTTTCACAACATATGTTGTTGGGAAATAATACCCTACGGACTAGCAAACTAGGGTCAGATTTGCATGCAGATTTTGACCTTAAAGAAATGACCTTTTAACCTACCACCCCAAAACTTAAACCCCTCTTTCAAGACCCATGCATGGAAAGGAACTACTAACCTTTTTACTGATGTTTGGTGTAGATCCTCTGTTGCACTTTGCCAACTTACTTGCACTGCTCCTGCCAAAGTTAACCTGCAATCAAGACAAAACACTACGCATGCATGCTATTTTCCTACTTGAGGGTTATAAATTAAGCATAAATTGCACAAATCATAAATAACTCATGCATTGGGACGGGAAAAGTATTCTTTTATTATTTTCAAAATGAATCAACTTACAATCAAATTCGAGACTGGCCACCACTCCTTGATCCTAATCCTGGGCTCCTCCTCTTCTTTGTCCTCCAACTGCTTTGATTTAATTATCCTTAGGCTTTAGGAAAGGATAAAGGGTTGGGACAAATGGATTCGGCAATTGGGCAGAGTTTCTTCACTATAATTTTCCTCCTCCAAATAGTACCCCTACCCCTTCTTTTATAGGCTAGAAGGAGCTAGGGTTTTGGACGAACTCTTGGCCATGCATGGACAAGAGTTTCAGTTAACTGAAACATAGATTTTTTTCCCGTCAACAAATTTCCTATTTTTGTGCTTTTTTAGGTAAACGTGGGTTGTAGTAGGCCTGCCATCATTCACCCGCATGCAGTAGTGGGTTAGGGCGCGTGTACCTTTACCCAGGAGTATTTTTGAAGAGGTTGTTCAGCAGATGTTTTGGAAATGAAGGGACATGAGTTGGCCTGATGCCAAGTAAGCATGTGTGGTGCAATTTAGGGTTATAATAGATGCCCCCTAATGTGTGAGGTCAGAAGAGCATCTGATGGCTGAAATACATTACCAATATTTTACCAATCTGTACTGATATGCTGAAAGAGTGAGCCCAAGAATCAGGAATCAGGAGGTGTCGTCTACAAAATAAAAAATGTCTCATCGAGGCAGGCATACCCATGCTCGAGATAAAATAGAACCATGGCTACCAATCAAATACACTGTAGATCCATGTCAAATAACTATGAAGAGTAGCCGCGAATAATACACAGCGGAGCTACATCTCGAAATCAGAAAGATATACATATAAAGTATCCATCTCCCAGAAGCTGATTCGGCTTGATGATTGTACTTCAGATCTTGAGAAACAACTTCAAAATCTTATAAACTCGGGTAGGAGTGTAATATGAGTGTACGAATGCACTACCCAGAGGTCTTCGATGGCTCATTGGTTATGGACTTGATAATCTTGATGATCGGACTGAAGGCTTCAGTGATTTGGAACAAAGACTTGATTGGACGTTCAGGATGGTCGGGTATGCAGACAAGAGACATATTGCAGAGGGGCCGACTCAGGCTTAGTGACAAACTTCCCTTGGACAATAGCACGACAAGTGATAAGACTCAGGTAGCATATCTGTTAATTATAAGTCTACGAAGCAGGAGGCAACGCAAACTCTCCATATATTTGGAAGAGTAACCAAACAGTGGAGGACACAACTCTATATAGCGAGAAAAGCTTCCTAAGGTCGTACTACATCCCATAGTCTGATGATCAAACGGACAGATGTGCTTCATCCAAGGGCAACTCATTGTGTTGCCAATAAAGAAAATACTTTTCCCATCCTCTTTTTGGGGTATATTTGATTTTTTTGTTCTTTTTGATGATTTTTGAAAAAGAATAAAGGAATATTACGTTACAATGGAGGAACGAGTACTGCAAACATACAAGCTCGAGGCACAAGGAAAAGACTGATGTTTTGGGGAAATGATACTCGGGAAAAATACTCCAGTGGCCAAAGGTGTTAAGACGCAGAAGAAAACTGTTACAAGGCTGATGGGTAAGGTATGCAAATGCGGTTGATAGAACACGCAATGGTAACGTCCTTCGATGTAAGTTTAACGAGCCCAGAGAAGGGAAGCTCGGTGGTTTTTCATATTTAGAGAGTCTGAAAAAGCATAAAAGGAGACTCCAGTGAGGTACCTTTTTTGACAATAGTCTAGTCGGTTCGAAAAAGGGATAAAATAGCACCGATTAGACGTCAATTCAAAACCATTTTAACAAGTGTGAAAAGGACAAGATCACTCGGCTATTTTTCCACTTTTAAGGAGTCTGAAAAAAGATTAACTATGGACTCCATCAAGAATGTTCTTCTGGACCATTTTAACGAGTGTGAAAGAATAAGGTCACTTGGCAATCTTTTCAATTTTAGGGAGTCTGAAAAGAGCTTAACTATGGACTCCGGGGGGGTTTCTTTTTCATAAATTTAGTCCCTCGGGCCCGAAAAAGGAATAAATTATACCTGAGGATACTCTTCTAAAGAATGGGAATTCAATAGAGTGTTCCTTTTTTTGTACAGTTGACCATCCGAACCGAAAAAGGGATAAACTACCGCCGGACAGATGTGACTTCAAATTTCAGTTTAACGAGCATGAAAGGTCACAAGATCGCTCGCCAATCTTTTCATTTTTAAAGGGTCTGAAAAGGGCTTAAAAGGAGACCCATTTAAGGAACGTTCTTCTGGACCAGTTTAACAAGTGTGAAGAAAAAAGGTCACTCAGCAATCTTTTCATTTTTAGAGGGTCTGAAAAGGGCTTAAAAGGAGACCCGTTTAAGGAACGTTCTTCTGGACCAGTTTAATGAGTGTGAAGAAACAAGGTCACTCGGCAATCTTTTCATCTTTAAGGAATCTGAAAAGTGCTTAAAGAAGACTCCATAATGGTTACTTTTCTCAGTTAATCTGGACGAGATTGAAAAGCATAAATGCAGTCTCGCTGGATGTTGATTTTGGATCTCAAAGCGAGCTTGAAAAACAACAAAGTTAGCTCATGATAGACTCTTTGTGGGTCGATGCCTGGCATCTCCTCAGGGGAGTTGTATGCTCTGACGAAAACATTGTCTATGATGCCAGGGGTTCTGGAGATATTGATAGGTATCGTTTCAGAAATGGTTTCCATATTACCCTCAGCATAGATCTTGTGTGTAGCTAAGGGATTAGTATGACAAGACCTATCTCCAGTCATAGTCACGGTGAATTCTCCTGCTTTGATTTAGCTTAAATTTGGGAGGAAATATGATCTGTGATGAAGATCTTCCCCAGGTTTGTATGGACTAGTCATTGCTTGGATTACTGCTTCGTTAGAAGGCAAGACTAAGTCTAACGAATCGATGTTAGTAAGAGAACCCTGAGCCCAAATAGGCTCTAGAAGTGGATCTAACACTTGTGCGGGAGTCGGACTGGGGTTAGCTAAAGCTTGCTAGACTAAAGAGTATATGACTTTAGCGGCCGATAAGGGCATGGACATGCCGGAGTGCCCTGTCTCATCCATCGTGGCTGATGGGGAAGGAAGAATCCAAGGATATTCAAAGTAAGTCGTGTAGAACGATGAAACTTGAAAAATCTCAGCCTTATGGTGATTAGATATAAATTTGACATCATCGTGAGGAGGTGGGTAATCGAAGGTACCCATAAAAGATGGGCACAAACCAACTCCTACGTTAACAACACCTGGTTGAGGATTATCAATCATGGGGACCGTGGATGCCCCCAAAGCTGGGTCAGGTCTAGAGAAGGACAATTGATCGATGGTCACTATCTGAACCTCGTGTGGAAACAACAAGACTCGAAAAACTGTAGCAACCACAGCTTGCATAACATAAGTCCAACTCTATCCTAACAAGAGATTATAGTAGAGGGGAGCATCGACTACCTCTACTTCGATGCACACAGTCTTCCCTCCTAACTGCAAAAGGAAAGAAGGAACGATGCCATGTGGTCGGAAAGAACAACCATCGAAAGAAGTGAGGAGAGTAGGTGATGGAGACAAAGCGGGCTAGCCAATGGCCTTCCAACATGCTTATGATATAACGCATGTCGAGGCACCCTCGTCGACCACCGTGCGAAAGATATTCCATGTAAAAGTTTTTGTGGGATGAGCCACTACTATCTGAAATGCAACGTGGTAAGGTAGATGAGGTTTTAATTCGGTTGTATCTAACATGATGGTACACGGGTTACAAGTCTCAGTAGAGACTAAAGTAGTCAACAAGGCTTTCCTCTGAGCAGGGCAGCTTTGGAGGACTTCCAAAGCGGACATCGCACAAGGGGTTTGTGATAAATCTTCCACCACAGAGTAATTCTGGGTGGCCCTTGCGTTTGGGTTGTGAGAAGCTTTCTTAAATGTACCCTTTGGAATGTGTGTCATTGTTTCACCCAATGTCTTCTCGATCTGTAGAGGAAGAGATGGGATCTCAGCTTCTTTACCCTTCTCAGAGGCGTTGGGTTTACTATAGTCGTGTGTTGTAGTCGTTATTAAAGCATCACCCCTAACCATATATATGTTCGCGGATGAGGAATTGTTTGGGGGAGGGAAGGTTTCTTGGCTACCCCCTTCGGCACTTGTAGAGGCTTGAGTTAAATTTTGCCCATGCTGAAAGGGATTAGTCAACACGGCTTGTCGTTGTTGTGTGACAAACTTTTGGGCCTCTGCAAGTCGAGGACAAAGATGGGTTGGGTGGTCTTCCGCACACAAGTTGCACGGATACCTCGCCTTCCATTTTTCTGTGGTGCCCTCACCAGCATTATCAGTGGGTTTTTTCTCCCCCTTACCCTTCTTTCGTTGTTTTTTCTTCCCTTTAGGTTGTTGGGTGGCCTTTGGGTTAGTCGTCTGCACGGAGTGTACTTCCGACGTTTGGGTAGGAGGAGCATCCAAAGCAGTAGTCTGGTTGGCCACTGAGTGTTGTATAGATAACTATTGCAATTGCTTTGTCAATTGCTCAGCGGGCTTGGTTTGTGTGGAACCAACAATACCGTCGTCATGTGGTCCAGCTCTCTGTCTAGTTTTATCCAATATTGATCATGGAGCATCCGGCAGGATGTTGTATAATAAACCAGACTGAGAATAGATAAGCTCAAACTGTTGAGCCCTCATGATGGCATCTTCTTCTGAGAAAACTCCTGAAGTCGCGACGTCTTTGGATAATTGTGGGACTAAAGACTTAAGGAACCACTCCAGCAGGAATGTTGGTGGGACTGGTACTTTGATTAGACTCTTTCGACGTCTCCACTCTCGGATATGATCAGAGATATGGTCCGTTGTCGTCTATTCGAAATTGGCAAGCAGCTCTGTGCCAGTGTCGTATCTCACAGGTAACTGGAAATGGTTAAGGAAGGCCATCGCTAGTTCGCCAAAAGAAGAATATCTTGAGCGATCAAGCTCAATGTACCATTTCGCGGCACTCCCGATAAGAGTGTGTTGAAACAAACGCAACTGGACAGAGTCATCTTTCAATGAGTTAGATGAACACCAAAGATGGAAGGTAGTCACGTGATCACCTGGATCTTCGTTAGGCTTGGCCTCAAACTTTGGAATGTCCGAAGGCAACTTCATTGGCATAGGAGGCCAACGTAGATCGTGACAAATAGGATCATTTAACAACCTTGTCAAATCTAGCAAGTGTAACGCCGCCAGGAATGGTAGTTTGGGTTGCTGCTGATAGCCTGGGAAAAAGGGTCCTGGAGTTTGACTAGCACCAGGTTTCCAGGAAAAGTTTGGTTGCTGGCTCGGATTCTGGTAGAAACCATGGCCCTGTCCAGCGTAAGGATTTTTCATCTGTGGAGACATCATTGGTTGATTCCCCATAAAGGACATAGGATGTTGGGCATTCATCGTGTTTGACAGACTTTGGGAAGGATTACCCCATGTTGGTCCCGCTGGGAGAGGCATGGAAGTTTGTCTGGGGTTCCATTGACTTTGGAAATAATTACCCCAGAACGAAATTCCCAAGGAGGGAACGGATCCTTGTCCTGATTTCCAAGGTCCTGCTATATGTGCCCCTGGCGCAGGAATAGTACCCTGCGCCGGAGTAGACTGTCCAAAAATGGGAGTTCCCCCAGATGGGAAAGCAGTGGATGTGAAAGTGTTGTTACCAAACGTCCCGTTCCAAACAAACGGTGACGAACCTACCGGTAAAGTTTGTGCAAGTGTTCCTTGACTCCTGGCTCCAAATGAACTTGTGTGTGCAGGCTGCCCGGCGGACTACTGATGTAGACCACCAAGGAAAGGGGACGAAGGAGAGATATGACCTCTAGCATAAGGAAAAGCATTAAAAGGGATAGGAATTCCCCCAAGTTGATCTTGTAGAGGAGCGTTAGAGCTCCCTACCCCCAGACCCAAAGTTTGTAAAGTGGAGTGAGTGAGTGCATGACTTGTGCCCGAACTAGAAATACCATATGAGAACGGAGAACCTGTCGCACTAGGTGTGAAGAGAGGTGTGGCCACCGCGATATATGGGGTCGGTCCACTGTGTGACATAGTTGCGGCCGAGACCATGGTGGCCCGGACCGACGACGGAAAGTTAGGAGATGCTTCTCCTGTGGTAGCAACGGTGGTGGGAATGGAAGAATTCCCAGAGAAAGTAACAACGTTTGATTCCATAACTGTGTGAGGTACTGACAGGCGTTCGTAAAATTGAATTGGCACAATAACCGATGTCCAAGTATCAGTGGTTGGGGTTTCAACTGAACCAATATTGGCGGTTGATTCCTCCGAGAGTTGTTCAAGCTCAATGGTTTGTAACCCAGTTGCTTCGAAAGACCCTTGTTGGTCTAGCTTCTGCCTCAATGGTGGCGGGGGTGGCTCCAGTATAACCGGTGGCAGACCCAAAAGCCTTCGTTACCGGTAGAGCTCAGGATCCTCCACTGTGTGAGAAGATCCAATACAAGCTAAGGTATTCTACATGTTCAAACAGTAACACACACTAAAAAAATAAGCCCCTGTGAGATAAGACAAGCAATCACTAACTATTTTGAAGAACAGTTACAACAACCAACACTAGAGAAACTTACCGGTGCAAGTGCAACTCAAAAATGGAATAACCCTCCAGGTATACTCTGCAAAGCATGGCCCGATGTCTATCCTAGGTACCACGGTATACCCCCACAATCACCTGTGTATGTCCCTAAAAATATTGGCAACTATTTTGCCAGCACGCGAACAGTCACCAGGCGGGTACAGTCGATAGTCGGGTAGACCACAATGAGCATGGTATCAAGCCCGAAACATGTCAAGGGTATCGAGAGAAAATGGTCTGGAAGACAACTAAGGACCTCGAACGGATTCAAGACCCACGAATCCCCGTGGAAAATGCAAACTGCGGAATCCCACAACAAATCCTCGATATGTGTTCTCCACTACGCTTGGTCCAGTTTTGGAGGGGTTATCTCTGCTACATTTCCTCACGTGACCTCGTGTTTATCCCCTGTGTTAGAGGGGGGTCCCGGATAACTTCCATGAAACTGAACTTCTACACTCCCTATCACAGACTCCAATGTTTGGTTTTGAGTGGCCTTGGAGAGTTTACTCTCCAACCTAATCCAAGGCCCTAGTCCTGAGCTAGTATATGAACCCTACAAAAAAAAAGTCTAATAGATTTTAAATTAGCGTTGCTTTTATGGGATTTTTTACATCACGGGATATGAGGGTGAAACTGATGATGTGTAAATACTCAAAGAAAAAACCAAATGAAAAAATGCTGGAAACAAAAAACTTTTACTAAATGCAAAAATCAACAACATTTCACCAAGAAAGACTTCTTTTTCTTTTAAATTTTGCTAAGATTTCATGCAACAAACATAAAGGAATTTTCGCTCAAATACGAGCTACTTATGCTCTAAATGCACCGCAAAAACTTATGAACAAAAAGACTTCTCCCTAGCTATTGATGCAGAAACACAATATTCAAACAAAGAAGAAAATGAAAAAGAGACAAATTTTTTTTATTTATTTAAGTGCTAAATGAAGCAATAAAGGGAAAATGTCGACAAGCACAAAACCAAGAAAACAAAATAAAATTCTGGCTTAAAGTGCAGATCACAAAGAACCAGAGCAAAGACACACAATGGCAATCAAGGAAGCACGGACTCTTACACTTGTCTAAAAACCATAAAACAAAATATTTCTTTTTTATCTTTTCTATCAACAATCAACTAAGAAAAAACAGGCTAAGGGTAAGAGGGCCTAACCTACTGACTTTGCCACCCTAGACTCAAACCTCTGAGAGGAACACTTCTCATCACAGGAGGGGATGACTGCCCCACCCTGATTGAAAAGAAACCAGTCAAGCCCGCTACTGTCACTGAAACAGTACGCGTGCAAACGCGTGCTGAGCTATAACAGAGCGCGGGTACCCACGGGCTGCACTTGCACAGGCCGCGTGTATGTATAAACTCCAAGACAAAAATTAAAAATAGGCATCCCAGACCTGGAAGAGGCCTCTGGTATTGACAACCAGGGTCTCTTGAAGGCTTGGATGCTTCTTCTTTAATCAGAAAAGAAAAATAATTGCAAATAATAACAAAACGCAATAAAGCAAACTGAGACAAGACTATGAACCAGCAAGACTCAGACAGGATCCAGCAAGCCCCCTGAGAATGTATAATTCTGACAGGGAAGAGGAGGACTGCCTCTTAAGCTCTCTGACTCCTACACACTACTGAAACCTCTACAGTTGTTGTAGAAGGTTAGGGGGCGGGTTACACACGTGAAGGCCTTCTGCAGGCCGCGTGTACCTCTGTGTGTCCCGATAATTATCATCAAGCAACAGTCAAGGAAAAACTGGTATAAAGAACCAGGTTTCCTGCTAGCTCTAAACTAACAGAAAATAGACAAACAAAGAAACAGAAAATCTAATTCTTTAAACTACCCAAAAACCTCAACTAAATCCAGAAACCCTAAAGATTATCTCTCCAGTGGAGTCGCCAATTCTGTTGTTGGGAAATAATACCCTACGGACTAGCAAACTAGGGTCAGATTTGCATGCAGATTTTGACCTTAAAGAAATGACCTTTTAACCTACCACCCCAAAACTTAAACCCCTCTTTCAAGACCCATGCATGGAAAGGAACTACTAACCTTTTTACTGATGTTTGGTGTAGATCCTTCATTGCGCTTTGCTAGCTTACTTGCGTTGCTCCTTCCAAAGTTAACCTGCAATCAAAACAAAACACTACACATGCATGCTATTTTCCTACTTGAGGGTTAGAAATTAAGCATAAATTACACAAATCATAAACAACTCATGCATTGGGATGGGAAAAGTATTCTTTTATTATTTTCAAAATGAATCAACTTACAATCAAAGTCGAGACCAGCCACCGCTCCTTGATCCTGATCCTGGGCTCCTCCTCTTCTTTGTCCTCCAACTACTTTGCTTTAATTCTCCTTAGGCTTGAGGAAAGGGTAAAGGGTTGGTACAAATGGATTCGGAAATTGGGCAGAGTTTCTTCGCTATAATTTTCCTCCTCCAAATAGTACCCCTACCCCTTCTTTTATAGGCTAGAAGGAGCTAGGGTTTTCGACGAACTCTCGGCCATGCATGGTTGGGAGTTTCAGTTAACTGACACATAGCTTTTTGTCCTGTCGACAAATTTCTTGTTTTTGTGCTTTGTTAGGTAAACACGAGCTGTAGTAGGCCTGCCAGCGTTCACCCGCATGCAGTAGTGGGTTAGGGCACGTGTACCTTTATCCAAGAGGATTTTTGAAGAGGTTGTTCAGTAGATGTTTTGGAAATGAAGGGATATGAGTTGGCCTGATGCCAGGTAAGCATGTGTGGTGCAATTTAGGGTTATAACAACATAACCTTCTGGTTGCTTCATAAAGATTTCTTCTTCCAGATCCCCATGCAGGAATGTTGTCTTCACATCCATCTGTTCTATTTCAAAATCAAATGCAGCAGCAAAAAATAACAGAAGTCTTATAGAGGTTAACTTGGCAACAGGAGAAAAAATCTCACCAAAATCAATTCCCTCAACCTGGGAATAACCCTTTGCTACTAATCAAGCTTTGTATTTCTCCACTTTTCCTTCTGCATTCAGCTTCTTTTTAAATACCCATTTTCTGCCAATGGGCTTTCTTCCAGTTGACGAACTCCACTAGATCCCAAGCCTCATTCTTATCCAAAGATGCCATTTCTTCTTCCATGGCCCTTTTCCAAAGATTTCCATCCTCTGAATCCACTGCCTCTCTGACAGTTCTAGTATCATCATCAGTAATAGACAAAGAAAAATTTGAACTAAAATCAGATGGACTATACCTTTCTGGTAGCCTTCTTTATCGATCCGATCTCCTCAATACTGGAGTATTCTTCTTCTGATTCATGTTCTTCTGTAGAGTCTTCTTCATCATCCTTTAAATCAAACTCTATCTTCTCTGGTTCTTCCTTACTTGGTAGGACTTCCTATTTAACAACATCCTTCATTTCTCTAAATACCACATCTTGGCTATACACTACCTTCTTAGTTTCTGGGTTCCAAAGCTTA
>ML783921.1:158342-168561 GCA_009831015.1 Picea engelmannii | reverse complement strand
TCATATGTGTGCAAGATGCCAATCTAAAATTTGATTAGCTAGAGTATCTGTAATTTGGTTTAATCTCCTAGGAACATGAAAATATGTAATATAATCAAAGTTTCATTCTAAGAGATGTACCCTAAGGAATCATCGGTGCAAAGTTGGATCATGAACCTGGTATACTCTATTTAGTTGCGACACAACCAGTTGAGCATCGAGATAGACCCAGAGATGAGAGACACCCAATGACAATGCATCACGAAGCAACTCAATAACTGCACTATACTTGGCGACATTATTTGTGGTGTCACCTAAGCATATACCTCTGGAAGACAAAAACTGGCCCTGAGGTGTAAAGATTACCCAAGCTGCGGAGGCAAGCCTCCGCATGTGTCAACTAGCACCGTCTTCATACCCAACGAACACCTCAGAATCACTTGACATCTACCATATTGACGAAAGATAACATCAATGACACGTCCATAACACTTAAAAGAAAATAAAAAGTAATAGTACAAAGACTATACATATGTTACAGAAAGTTACCCACAGTGACCTGTCTATGAGTAATACTTCTTGAGGTAGAGTCCATTTCTAGGCTGCGCTAAAGCAATCCCTTCAAAATCAACCAAATGATAAGCACCATTTTTTAATACCTCTTTTATGATGAAGGGTCTGAACCACATGGGCTTAAACTTTCCTACCCCCGGGGGGTCCTTATCTTGGTCATAGACCAGGAAAAGGTCGCCCTCAGAGAAAATCTAAGGACGAACGGACCTATCATACTGACACTTAACCTTATGTTTGTGAGCTTCGTTGGCCAGGGCCGCATCGCGACGCTGCTCATTGAGCTGCTCAAGGTGTACTAACCATTCTTCAAGCGGAGAAGTGTCTGGCAATAATTGTACTGCCAATTTTAGAGATGGGATCTAACATTCGATGGGAAAGACTGCCTCCAGCCCGTAAATGAGTTGAAAAGGTGAGAAATTGGTTGCAGTCTTAACAGATGTTCGGTAAGCCCATAATGTCGAGTATAACATCAAATGCCAATTTGACTTGGTGGAGTTGATAGTTCGTTGTAGAATAGTCTTAAGAGTTTTTTTTACAGCTTCCACCTGCCCATTGGCTTGGGGGTAGTAAGGTGATGAATGCTCCTGCCGTAACCCAAGCTTTGATGTTAATTCGGTCATCATTTGGTTCTGAAAGTGACTTCCATGGTCAGTGAAAATATCTCTCGGGATGCCAAACCTTGCTATGATCTGGTTGAATAAGAAGAGAGATGCAGTCTCTCCATCATATTTAAATGTTCGCATAGCTTCGACCCACTTAGTGAAGTAGTCGACAGCTACGATAATATAGTGATGCCCCCTTGTTGACAAGGGGTTGCATGTAGTGTAATCAATCCCCCACTTAGTGAAGGGACCAACTGTGATGACAGGAAACATAGGAGTGGGATGTGCCCTCATCTTCCGAGAGAAGATTTGGCATGGATGGAACTTCTTGACCGATTCGATACAATCTTTGATAAGTGTCGGCCAAAAGTAACCTGCTCGTAGAATCTTTTGGGTTGCTACCAACCCAGATAAATGACTGCCACAAGCTCCAGTATGGAAATTGTTGAGCACAATGATGGCCTCCTCATGAGTGAGACATCGACGTAAGATGAAATATACACCTCTCCGATACAACGTATCATCGAGTATGAGATCATTTTTAGCCTAATGGCATATCCATCGACGCTCATCACGAGAAGCAAAGGTGGGGCATTTCAAAGTCTGGAGATAGATAAGTATATCTCTGTACCAGGGGTCTGTAGATGCAATCAAAAACATATCTCCCCAGATAGGCGATTCCTCAGGCACAACGTCACCTGACTCAACTGGAAGTTTTGAAATAAGCTTTGTGAAGACCAATGACTTCTTGGACTTTGTTGAAACGAAGTCTATGTCAAATTCTCGGAGGATGACTATCCATCTATTGATTTTTCCGCCTATAACTCGTCGTGTCAACATGTACTGAAATGGATTCATGACAGCAATGACGGTGGTCTTGCGAAACAGAACATAGTGATGGAACCGTTGAACAGCATGAACTGCTGCCAATGCAAGTTTTTTGATATGAGAATAATTGAGTTCCGGTCCTACAAGGCCTTGAATCAGGTAATAGATCATGTATTCTGAGAACGAATCATCTTCCTGAACTAAAACCATGCCAATGGTTGACTCTGTGGTAGCCAGATATAATAAGAAATATTTGTTATAGTTAGGTGGTCGTAGCAGAGGTGTGGTTTTGAGGGCATGTTTTAATGCGTCGAAAGAGTGTTGAGTGGCTTCGTCCCAGAGAAAAGGAACGTCTTTCTTTAGTAAACGCATAAATCCCTTGGTGATTTTGGCATAGTTGGCAATGAAGCGTCGTAATAAGTTTGCCTTGCCTTGTAGACTCTGAAGTTGTAGGATTGTGCGTGGGGGGGGCAATTGGATTATTCTCTCCACCTTAAGAGGATCGACCATGATCCCTATTGTTGATACGATGAAACCTAACAACCGTCCTGACGTTACGCAGAAGCTGCACTTGTTTGGATTCAAGCGAATCCTAAAGTAGCGACAGCATTCAAATATTAGTCTAAGGTGTGTCGGATGATCCGTTCGCTTGCGAGAGCGTGATGCTAAATCATCTAGATAGGCCTCGACTATATGCTTGAGTTCATGAAAAGAAAAAGACATGGCCCGCTGGAGTGTGGCTCCAGAATTTTTAAGGCCGAAAGGCATCTTACGATATGCGAATGTACCCCACGGACAAATGAATGTCGTTTTATGTTGGTCTTCGGGTTTGATTTGGATTTGATTATATCCCGAAAAACCGTCCATGAAAGAAAAGGCTTCACAACCAGCACATTCATCAATGATCTGGTCAATGAATGGTGTTGGAAAATTATCTTTGGGACATGCCTTGTTTAAATCACTGAAATCGGTACATACACGAATCGTGCCTTGTTTTTTATTGACCGGCACAGGATTTGACACCCATTGAGTCAAATGGATAGGATAAATAAAACCTGCCTTTAGCAATTTCTCAGCCTCAACCTTGATGGCTGCTTCTTTCTTGGGATTGACTGGACAAAGTTTTTGTCGAACAGGCTTGGCATCAGGATACATTGTGATTTCATGTTCAACTATTTTCAGATCAATACCTGGCATTTCCTCATAAGACCAGGCAAAAACGTCGCAGAATTCTTTGAAAAGATCCGTGTAAATTTGAATCTCTTCAGGGGAGCAATCCGCTCCGACGAAGACATTCTCCACGACGCCAGGGTTTCGGGATATGTTGATGGGTATAGTTTCAGCGATAGTTGTCATATTTCCCTCAACATAAATTTCCTGCGTAGCTAAGAGATTGATAGGACATGGTTGATCTCCCGTTATGGTAACGGTGAATTCTCCTGCTTCGATTCGGCTTAACTCTGGGAGAAAATATGATCTTTGATGAAGATCTTCCCAAGGTTTGTCCAGACTAGTCATTGCTTTGATTACTGCTTCGTCAGAAGGCAAGACTAAGTCTAATGAATCGACGTTAGTGAGATAACCCTGAGCCCAAATAGTCTCTAGAAGTGGATCTAACTCTTGTGCAGGAGTCAGATCAGGGTTAGCTAAAGCTTGCTGGACTAAAGAGTACGCTACCTCAGCGGCAGACAAGGGCATGGACATGCCAGAGTGCCCTGTCTCATCCATCGTGGCTAATGGGGAAGGAAGAATCCAAGGATCCTCAAAGTAAGTCATGCGGAATGACAAAACTTGAAAAATATCAACCTTATGGTGATTAGATATAAATTTGATATCGTCGTGAGGAGGTGGGAAATCGAAAGTACCCATCAAGGATGGGCACAAACCAACTCCTACGTTAACAACACTTGGTTGAGGATTATCAATCATCGAGACCGTGGATGCCCCCAAAGCTGGGTCAGGTCTGGAGAAATACAGTTGATCGATGGTCACTATCTGACCCTCATGTGGAAAAAAAAAGACTCGGAAAACTGTAGCAACCACATCTTGCATAGCATAAGTCCAACTCCATCCTAACAAGAGGTTATAGTCGAGGGGAGCATCGACTACCTCTACTTCGACACACACAGTTTTCCCTCTTAACTGCATGGGGAAAGAAGGAACGATGCCATGTGGTCGGAATGAACAATCGTCGAAAGCAGTGAGGAGAGTAGGTGATGGAGACAAAACAGGCTAGTCAATGACCTTCCATCATGCTAACGACATAACGCATGTCCAGGTTCCCTCGTCGACCACCATGCGGAAGATATTATAAGTAAAAGTTTTCATGGGATGAGCCACTACTATCTGAAATTCTACGTGGTAAGGCAAACGAGGTTTTAAGTCGGTTGTATATAACATGATGGTGCCCGGATTATAAGTCTCAGTAAAGCCCAAAGCGGTTAACAATGATTTCCTCTGAGCAGGGCAGCTTTGGAGGACCTCCAAAGCAGACATCGCACAAGGGGTTTGTGATAAATCCTCCACCACAAAGTAATTCTGGGAAACCCTTGCATTTGGGTTGTGAGAAGCTTTTTTAAATGCACCCTTTGGAATGCGTGTCATTGTTTCTCCCAACATCTTCTCAATTTGTAGAGGAAGAGATGGGAGATCAGCGTCTTTACCCTTCTCAGAATTTCTTGGTTTACTATAGTCGTGCGCTCTAGTTGATATGAAAGCATCACCCCTAACCATATATATGTTCACAGATGAGGGATTGTTTGGAGGCGGACAGGTTTCTTGGCTACCCCCTTCTGTGCTTGTAGAGGCTTGAGTTAGATTTTTCCCATGTTGAAAGGGATTAGTCAACACTTCTTGTTGTTGTTGTGTGACAAACTTTTGAGCCTCTGCAAGTCGAGGACAAAGATGGGTCGGGTGGTCTTCTGCACACAAGTTGCATGGATACCTCACCTTCCGTTTTTCTGTGTTGTCCCTGCCAGCATTATAAGTGGTTTTTTTATCCCCCTTACCCTTCTTTCGTTGTTTTTTCTTCCCTTCGGGCTGTTGGGTGGCCTTTGGGTTAGTCGACTGCACAGTGTGTACTTCTGACGTTTGGGTAGGGGGAGAAGCCAAAGTAGTAGTTTGGTTGGCCGTTGTGTGTTGTATGGATAACTGTTGCAACTGTTTTGTCAATTTCTCAGTGGGCTTGGTTTGTGCTGAACCAACAATACCATCGGCATGTGGGCCAGCTCTCTTTCTAGTTTTATCCAGTATCGAACGTGGGGCATCTGGAAATATGTTGTATAATAAACTAGACTAAGAATAGATGAGCTCAAACTGTTGAGCCCTCATGATGGCATCTTCCTCAGAGAAAAATCTAGATGTCGTGACGTCTTTGGATAACTGTGGGACCAAATACTTAAGGAACCACTCAAGCAAGAATGCTGGTGGGACTGGTACTTTGATTAAACTCTTCTGACGTCTCCACTCTCGGATATGATCATAGATATGGTTCGTTGTTGTCTGTTCGAAATTGGCGAGCAGCTCTGTGCCAGTGTCGTATCTCACAGGTAACTCGAAATGGTTAACGAAGGCCATCGCCAGTTCGCCAAAAGAAGAGTATCTTGAGCGATCGAGCTCGATGTACCATTTCCCAGCACTCCGAATAAGAGTACGTTGAAACAATCGCAATTGTATGGAGTCATCTTTCAATGAGTTAGATGAGCACCAAAGATGAAATGTACTCACATGATCACCTGGATCTTCATTAGGCTTGGCCTCGAACTTGGAATGTATGAAGGCAACTTCGTCGGCATAGGAGGCCAACGTGGATCGTGACAAATAGGATCATTTAACAACCTTGTTAAATCTGGCAAGTGTAAAGTTTCCAGGAATGGTAGTTTGGGTTGTTGCTGATAACCTGGGAAAAAGGGTCCTGGAGTTTGACTGGCACCAGGTTGCCAGGAAAAGTTTGGCTTCTGGCCCAGGTTCTGGTAGAAACCATGGCCTTGACCAGCGTAAGGATTTTGCATCTATGGAGACATCATCGGCTGATTTCCCAAAAAGGACATAGATTGTTGGGCATGCATTGTATTCGCAGGACTTTGGGAAGGATTACCCCATGCCAATCCTGTGGGGAGAGGCATAGTGGTATGTCTGGGGTTCCATTGACTGTTGAAAGAATTACCCCATAATGGCATTCCGAAGGAGGGAACAGATCCTTGTCCTGAATTCCAAGGTCCTTCTATGTGTGCCCCCTGTGTAGGAATAGTACCCTTAACAGGAGTAGATTGTCCAAAAATGGGGTTGCCCCCAGATGGGAAAGCGGTTGATGAGAAAGTGTTGTTACCAAATGTTTCGTTCCAAGAAAACGGTGTCAAACCTACCGGCATACTGTGCGCAGGTGGTCCCTGACTCCCAGCTCCAAATAAACTATTGTGTGTGGGTTTCCCAGTGGATTGTTGATGCGGACCACCAAGCGAAGGGGACGAAGGAGGGATATGACCTCCTGCGTAAGGAAAATCATTAAAAGGGATAGGAGTGCCACCAAGGTGACCTTGCAGAGGAGCGCTAAAGCTCCCTGCCCCAAGACCCAAAGTCTAGAAAGTGGAGTAGGTTAGTACAGGACTTGTACCTGAACTAGGCATATTGTATGAGAACGGAGGGCCTATCGCACTAGGTGTAAAGGGGGTTGTGGCCGCTGCCATAGACGGGTTCGGTCCACTGTGCAACATAGTTGTGGCTGAGACCATGGTGGCTCGGACCGACGATGGCAGGTTAGGAGATGACTCTCCTGTGGTGGAAACTGTGATGGGGATTGACGAAATCCCAAAAGGAGTAACAACATTTGTTTCCATTGTTATGTGAGGCACTGTCTGGCGTTCGTGAAATTGGATTGGTACAATAAATAGTGCCAAGATATCAGTGGTTGGGGATTCAATCGATCCAAGAGTGGCTACATCAAGGTCCAAAATGGTTGATTCCTCCAGGAGTTGTTCGGGCACAAAGGTTTGTAACCCGGTCACTTCAAAATACCCTTGTTGGTCTAGCTTCCGCCTTAATGGTGGCGGAGGTGGCTCTAGTGTAACCGGCGGCAAGCCAAGAAGCCTTCGTGACCGGTGGAGCTCGGAATCCTCCACTGTGTGAGAAGATCCAAGACACACTAAGGTATTATAAACATTCAAAAGTAACACACACTAAAAAGAAGCCCTTAAGAGATAAGACAAGCAATCACTAAACTATTTGGAAGAACAGTTACAACAACCAACACTAGAGCAACTTACTGGTGCAAGTGCAACTCGAACACGAAAGCACCCTCCGGGTATACTCTGCAAAGTGTGTCCCGATGTATGTCCTAGGTACCGTGGTATACCCCCGTAGTCACCTGCATATGTCTCTAAAAAGATTGGAAACTAGGTTGCCAGCACGCGAACGGTCACCAGGCGGGTACAGTCGAAAGTCGGGTAGACCACAATGAGCAAGGTATCGAGCCCGAAACCTATCAAGGGTATCGAGATAAAATGTTCTGGAAGAAAAATGAGGACCTCGAATGGATTCGAGACCCACGAAGCCCCGTGGAAAATGCAAATGACGGAATCCCAAAACAAGCCCTCTATATGTGTTCTCCACTACGATTGGTCCGGCTTTGGACGGGTTATCTCCGCTACCTTTCCACATGTGACCTCGTGTTTATCCCTTGTGTTAGAGGGGGGTCCAAGATAACTTCCATGAAACTAGACTTAGACACTCCCTATCTCAGACTCCAATGTTTGGTTTTGAATGGCCTTGAAGAGTTTCCTCTCAAACCTAATCCAAGGCCCTAATCCTGAACTAGTTTGTGAACCCTACAAACATAAAAGTCTAGTCGATTTTAAAATTAGCGTTTCTTTTATGGATTTGTCTTACGTCAAGGGGTATGAGGGTGAAACTGATGATGTGTAAAAGATGAAATCAAAAATAAATGAAAAAGATGGAAACAAAAAAACTTTTACTGAATTCAAAATTTCAACAACTTTTCACAAAGAAAGATTTTTAATTTTTCTAAGATTTTGGACAGCAAACTCAAAGGAATTTCACTCGACTACGAGCTACTTATGATCTAAGTGAACTGCAAAAACTTACGAAATAAAAGAATTTTCCCTAGCTAATGATGCGGAAACACACTCTTCAACCAAAGAAGAAAATGAAAAGAGATTTTTTTTTATTTAAGTGCTAGTAAAGAAAAAAAGGGAAAATACCGACAAGCAAAAAACCAAGAAAAACAATTATGGATTAAAGAGCAGATCACAAAGAATTAGGTTAAAGAATCACACAAAGGAAATTGAAAAAACAATGACTCTCACACTTGTCTAAAAACCACAAAACATTTTTTTTTTTTTTTGTCAACTATTAACTGAGAAAAAGCAGGGTAAGGGTAAGATGAATCCTAAGCTGCTAACTGTTCAAACATAGATTTAAACACCTGAGAGGAATACTTCTTATCAAAGGAGGGGATGACTACCCCACCTTGAACAAAAAGTATCTTGTACAAGCATGCGACTGTCACTCAAACATAACGCATGCAAACGCATGTTGAACAGAGACAGAGGGCGTGTACATGCGGGCTAACCTTGTACAGGCCGCATGTATATCTAAAATATAAGGAAAAATATGAAAACAGATAGTCCAGACCAGGAAGAGGCCTCTGGTATTGATAACCAGGATCCCTTGAAGGCTTGGATACTCTTTCTAACAGAAAAAACAAATAATGCAAGGAAAAATAATAAGGCAAAAAAAAGCAATCTGAGATAGGACTGTTAACAAGCAAGACTCAGAAAGGATTCCAGAAAACCCCCTGAGAATGTGTGATTCTGATAGGGAAGAGGAGGACTGCCTCTAAGGTTCTCTGAACTCCTACATGCTACTGTTATCTCTACAGCTAGCGTTCACACGCGGGCTGTCAGAGGATAGGGCGCGGGTACACGCATTCAAGCCTTCTGCAAGCTGCGTGTACCTCTGTGTGTCCCGAAAAATACAGTCAAGAAAAAGTCAAGGAAAGATGGTATGGAAAACCAGACTCCCTGCTAGCTCAGACCTTATAGAAAAAGAAAATATAGGCAAAGAAAAAACAGAAAATCTAGTCTTTAAACTACCCAAAAACTTAAATAAATCCAGGAACCCTAAAGAGTATTCTCCCCAGTACGGTCTCCAATTCTGTTGTTGGTAAAAACACCCTATGGACTAGCAAATTAGGGACAGACTTTGCATGCAGATTTGACTGAATAGAAACTACATTTTACCTACATCCCAATATTTAAATCCCTTTTTCTCAGTAAGTGCATGGAAAAGGACCACCTACCTTATTACCGGCGTTTGATGTCGATCCTCCATTGTGCTTGATTACTTGTTTGCGCTGCTCCTTCCAAAGATGACCTGCACTCGAGACAAATAACAACTATGCATGCATGCTACTTCTATACTCAAGGGTTAGAAATTGAACATAAACTAATCAAATCATAGACAGCTCATGAATTGGGATGGGAAAAGCATTCTTTTTATTACGTAAAGTGAATCAACTTACAAAAACTGAGACCAACCACTGCTCCTTGAACCTGATCCTGGGCTCCTCTTCTTATGTCCTTCAACTGCTTTGCGTTAAATATCCTTTGGCATGAGGAAAGGCTAAAGGGTTGGGACAATGGAATACGTAAATGGGCAGAGTTTCTTTGTTATATTTTTTCCTCTTCCAAATGGTACCCCTACCCCTTCTTTTATAGGCTAGAAGGAGCTAGGGTTTTGGACAAACCCTCGGCCATGCATGGCTGGGAGTTTCAGTTAACTCACCCATAGCTTTTTGTTTCGTCGGAAAATTTCCTTTTTTCGTGCTTTAGTAGGTACACGCGGGCTGTTGTGAGCCATCCAACGTGTACACGCGTGCAGTAATGGGTTAGGGCGTGTGGGCCTTTACACAAGAGGATTTTCAAAGAGTTGTTCAGCAGAGTTTTGGAAAACAAGGGAAATAAGTTGGCCTGATGCTAAGTAAGCATATGTGGTGCAATTTAGGGTTATAACAAACTTGGCATATGTATCAATATCTACATATTCATGAGGATTGTGAACTTTTACTAGTATAAAGCTTACTTTTAAAAACACGTCAAAACCCTTACCTTTTCATTGTTCTTTCGCCAGATCCATTAGCCCATACAACTTGATAAGAGATGTCAACGAGATGCATTTTGATCACCAAGACCTGCATGAATCATAAAAGACAAATTTTTTAT
>ML783921.1:79283-125211 GCA_009831015.1 Picea engelmannii | reverse complement strand
CTTACTTTATCATTTCTTGATTTTGTCACTTCTCTTTATTATTTAAATAATCCACCTTGACTTTGTCACTTTACTTTATCATTTAAATAATGATTTCTTCTTTTAAATCACTTTGACTTCTTTGACCTTGTGGGCTTCAAGCCTTCATATGAGGGTCCTTCAATTTCGTAAGGCCATAACTCTCAAACCGTGAGGATTTATGTGGCATTCCACATACCACTGGAAATGGCATGACAAGCACTATCCATCTAGGACAGTTTCATCAACAAATTTATTGATCTTCATCTCATTATTCCACATACAAGCATGGGTCCTCCAACCATTCTTCTAGGATAACTCAATCCGCAAAGCGTCTTCCCATGAGGACTTTCACCATAAGGGGACCACTTTGGAGTTCATCCATTTGTACACTTTATAAACCATGATAAGACTATAATGGTTCATCTTTTGCATCAATCCACCACTGCGTCATATACATTAATCATGTATCAATGACAACTCATTGATACATCTTTGTCATATCAATACATATTACATTTGACATCAATCAATCAATCAATCACTTTGACATCAATTAACGACATCAATCAATCAAACCATTGGCATCAATGACAACATGATCCAACATATCTGAGGACTACACATTTTTCTGCTAACTATCAAAGGTCATTTTCTACTGTAGCGAGCCCTAAAAACGTTGTTTAGGGCCTCAAAATGACCCCACAAGTCAGGAACCCAAAAACTAGGAAAACAAAACTGCCAAACTGGAAAACTACCAAAATGATCCAGTTCAAATAGGTGGGAGGCCACCAACATCCATATGGATCAATGATACTATTATCTCTCTATGAATAAGAAGCAAAATGAATTTAGGATCATAATTGTTTTCAAATGTATTAGGGAGTTTTATACTGTTATCTTTGTTGTGGGTATTTCTAAATGCTTTTCATATGAATTATTTAGATGTATTGTGTTTGGGATTACTCATATTGTTATGACTTTTGATGAATACAACGGTGATGTTGTAGGTTTGATCTGCAACTAATTTTGATTTCATTATGATAATGTGTTGTTAATTAATATGAAATATTTATTCTTTCAATAACACTACTCTTAATTGTATTCATTATTTAGTTTTTCTCCTGATCATGATAGGTTAGAGTAGAATACAGGTGGATTAGAAGTTTTAATTTCATTTTTTCTCTATATAGTTAGATAAATATTTAGGTAGAATTGGCGAGAATCAATCCAATTTTATTCTCTATCTCTAATAACCTAATGGAAATCAAGCCCGCATATGACTATTCCAAAGGAGAGAGAGTCTAATTGAGGATTTCCATAGAGAACTCTCCCTTACCTACTTGACAGGCCAATTCAACCAATCAACAGCACCAAGCTAGAAACAAAATATTATGGACCTTCTAAAATCCTATATAGGAAAGTACATGTTGCATATAATCTTGCCTATGATTCTAACCATGTCATTAATTAGGATTTCATCGAAGTGGAACCAGAAGGAGATTTGTACAGACAACTAGTTTGCATTCTAAATAATGAGGTCATTTTTCTCTAAAATAGAGCCATTGTGCATGTAAAGGTTGTTAGATCCAAGAAATATGCATTAACATACAATGAAATCCAACCAGTCTAACTTCTATGCATGAATCAATAGATAGTGAATCAAAGAGAATCAAAGAGATCAATAACCAAGAGAAACAAAAGAGAGAGACAAGTATTTATGTTTTAAAATCCCAATGTGGGGAAACAGTCATGGAAGGCTTGGTCTTCTGTTCCTTAGGAAAAATCCAATCTTATAAGAGAATCCCTCCACATATTCCTTAGAGAACATACATTCACTAAAATATATGACAATAGGACCTCCTTCACCTCCTTTATATATGAGAGATTGAAAAGAAAACAAATCCCATGATGCATGTGGGATAAACCCTTTTTACAAGATAATGCATTATTGAAGAATAACTTTACAAAATACCATTAGGCATTCATTATCACATTCTAAAATTCCCCCTTAATGATGATTAGAGGGATAGAATCACAGTTACAAATTTGGAGAAACTTCACCTCTATCATGGATTTGGTGAAGATATCAGTAGCTTGTTTTTCAATGAGACAATACTCCAAATGAATAATACCATCAAATACCAAATATTTAATGCAATGAGTATCAAGATCACTGTGTTTGGTCTTGGAGTGATTGACTAGATTATAAGCAAGTTGACTAACACTCTTATTATCACATATTATCTCGGTAGGAGCATTTTAAACTAGTCCAAGCTCAACAAGAACATGTCAGAGCCACACTGCTTGATCCAAGTGGATATCGATGTTCACCCACCTTTTCCAACTGGCTCAAAACAACTTTCTGACAATTTTGGTAATTTACTATTTTTAGCAGTTTTTCACTTTTGAAGTTGTTTTGAGGCCCTAAATGATGTTTTTTGGGAAAATGGGTTGAAATGTGGAATTTCCTTCCATATTTCCCCTAAAATGAATCTCCTCTACAATACCTTTACAACGGGCTATCATACGCCTAAAATGGAGATCGTATGCAAAAGTTATGACCTGGGGAAGTTGATGTACTAACTTACCCAAATGGGGCCCATATGACTGTTGGCGCTTCATCTCCTAGGTTTAGGTTTTTGGATGTCTATGGTTTTTGGCATTTAGGTTTATTGTAAAAATGCCTTTAGAGAGTCATTTTAATCATCTTATTTTGAATGAGCGTAGCCATCACATCTCTTCTCAGAGATAAGCCACCACCATTCCAACAAGCTTGTTTCCACTGCATTTTACAGTTTCATCTTATTTCCTTATGGAATACAAAACCAATTTTATTGTATCTCTGTTATTTTGTGTTAAGAACCTGTTAATAATTTGTATTCATTTTTTTCTTCTCATAAAATCTGGATTAGTGGTATCAGAGAAGTCTGCTCCTTGTCATCTTAATGCATGTCAGCAATGAGGTCGGAGTACAAAGAGTTGGGTCTCGATCTTGTTTCTCTTGAGGACAAAATCTATCGCATACCCAAGCGACCTCTCATGGCAGGAGAAAAGAAATATGGTGGAAGAGGAGATTCTTTCAAACTGTTGATTGAGGAAGCCTTCACACAACAAAGGAACGAGAAGATGGATAGTTTTGCACAAATACTTCGGCGGCTACTAACATGAGACGCATCTTCTTCAAGTGGAGGCATTGGCCCCTTCAAGGGACAAATAAACTTTGATATTCCTATATTTGAAGGTCATATAGACGCAGATGTTGTAGACAAGTGGTTGAATCTACTAGAAGGTCATTTTTTTGTTTATAAATTTTCGAATAGAGAAAATATTACTTTTGCGCTCCTCAAAGTCATTCCCCATGTCAAATATTGGTGGGAAACTTTCTGTGAGAAAAAGGAAACAAAGGAACCCTCATTATTTATAGTCATGGGCACTTGGGAATCCTTCAGGGATGTTATTAAGGAACAATACTACCCTATCGGAAGTTATGATGACTTGTATACCAAATGGACCACACTACGGAAAGAAAGAGACCAAGCAGTGCCATATTTCACAAATATCTTCCATACCTTGCGCACCAAGTTGGGTATCAAATAGTCGAAGCGACATATGGTGCTCAAGTATCACGGTGCTCTGCATAGATACATCTAGACTGAAATGTAATTTCTGGACATCTCATCCTTGGGCGCGGCCCACCAATATGTCGTCAAAATCGAGGAGAAGCTCAAACAAAAGATGTGGAAATTTGGGCCTAGGAACCCCTCACAACAAAAGCTAGGAAAGGGTGGCTCAAACCCATAGAACAAAGGATAGAGAAAATATGGACAGTATCAGGACAACCAGTCCAAGTCACAAGCAAAGAAGGACACTGGAAAGACAAAGAAATATACTGGGAAGTGGTGCGACTTCCATAAGAGCCCTTGGCATAACACTATTGATTGTCGCTCAAATCAGTAGCCGATGACTGAAGTGAAATCCTCTGAATCAGATGTGGGTTCTGACTCTAAGCCAAAACCAGAAAGGGGAATATAGATCATTGACGTGGAACCCAGTGCCACTGTTGCTACCACCAAGCTCCCACCTGGTGAACCAAATGAGCCAGAAGAAGGAGAGTGCCTCTTCCATTCACAAATGTGGTTAAAAGGCACCTCATTGCACTTCATCGTTGATAGCGATAGCTAGAAGAACCTCATCTCAGTAGAGTTCATCAAGTGGATGGCCCTGCTGACAACACCTCACCCACAACCCTACACCATTGGATGGCTCCGCCAAGGAAGCGATCTTCGTGTCATCCAATAGTGTCGACTGTCGTATGGCATCAATCCCTTCAAAGATGAGGTATTGTGTGATGTTGCTCCTCTCGAAGTTTGTAATGTTCTTTTGGGCCAACCTTATTTATGGAAATGTCATGTTGTATATGAGTCTAGGCCTCGTAGTGTTATTATTACTTTGAAAAGGAAATTGTATAGGATACCCGAGGCAATCCCACCTAGTGTCATTTCCTTGATCTCTACTAAGCAATTTAGGAAGGTCATCTCTCAGATGGGGAAGTTTGTCTTCTTCATGATTCTCTCTTAGAATAAGTGAAAGATCATATCCACATCCAAGGTCTCTATGGCCGACCTCTCCACATAGCAGAAGCAAGTAGATAAGGTCATGGAAGAATACTCAGATATCTTCTCCTCACCTATTAGGGTACCTCTGCACTTCCAGGTCAAGCACCCCATCAATCTAACGCCCGGTGCACTGGTTCCTAATGGGCTAGTCTATCACCACTCTCTGCTAGAGAATGAGGAGGTCAAGCAATAGATCCAAGAACTGCTCCACACGGGGAACATCTGTCCCATCTCATCACCTTTTGGTAGCCTAATCGTGCTGGTACAGAAGAAAGATGGAATCTAGAAACTCTGCATTGATTACCGAGCTCTAAATAAAATCACAGTCATAAACCAGTGCCCGATTCCCTGAATCGATGACCTCCTTTATAAACTCATGAGGGCCAAATACTTCAGTAATATTGATATGAATTCGGGCTACCACCAGGTCCTGATAGAACAGACAGATGTATGGAAGACTACCTTCAAGTCAAAAGAAGGCCTTTTTGAATGGTTGGTCATGCCCTTTGGTTTGACAAATGCTCCAGCCACTTTCATGAGGATGATGGTCGATATCCTACAACCATTCACCAATACTTTTGTAGTGGTGTTTCTGGATGAAATTCTCATTTACAGCAAGACTTGGGTCGAACACTTGCAGCATATTCAACAGGTTCTACACACCTTGTGGCAACACAAGCTATACGCCAACTTGGAAAAATGCTCCTTCGGCATGGGCAGGGTCCATTACCTGGGCTACATAGTTGATCAGCATGGCATACATGTGTATCTAGCCAAGATCTAAGTCATCCGTGATTGGCCAGCCCCAGTCACACTCACTAAGCTTCGAAGCTTCTTGGGCCTTGCCAATTTCTACTGCAATTTTTTGTTGGGATTCTCCCATATTGCATGGGCCCTCATCCAAATAACCAAGTGTGGTGGTAAGGAAAAATTTGCATGGGGTTGGTCCCAACAACAAGCGTTCTATGATTTTAAGCAGCACTTGTGCTCAGCCCCAGTACTTTCACTACCAGACTTGCAGCATCCCTTTGAGATTGAGACAAATGCTTCAGACTATGTTGTGGGTGTTGTTCTCACTCAGCATGCCCATGGCCTATCATAGTGATACACTATCAGATGTTGTCTGTAAGTACCCTACTTACGACAAAGAAATGTACTCCATTGTGCAAGCCTGCTTCCAGTGGAGACATTACATTCTTGGGAAGGAAACAATCATCCACACTGATCATAAGCCACTGCAATTCATGCAGACACAAGGAAAATTTCAGAATGACCGCCATCAAAAGTGGTCCACATACTTGTAGCAATTCCACCTCAACATAAAGTATAAAACATGAAGCACCAATCGCATCACTGATTTCCTCAGCAGACCGTGAGTCACAGCACTCACCACGGTGCTAGACTCTTTCGGCCATGAGACCTTTGGATGGCCCCAACTCTATGAGATAAACCCATACTTCACCACCACCTACCAAATGTTGGGTGAAAACATAGTTGTCGATAATTTCCATCTTCAGGATGGGTTGTTGTGTCATCTAGACCATATATTTGTTCCATCAAGCGAGAAAGTGAAGATAATCTGGGAATCCCACTACAGTCGGGTGGCGGGACACTTCGGCCTCGAAAAGAAAGTTGCGATGCTACAGAAAAATTTCTACTGGTTGACACTTCGACAAGAGGTCAGCAAGTATATCAGGTCCTACACTACCTACACTATTGCCAAATTGACCACTCAGAAATAGGGAATGTACACCCCTCTTCCTACTCCTGACAGGCCATGGGAATCCATCTCAATGGACTACATGTCAGGCCTCTCATCCACCAAGCGAGCAAATGATTGTGTTTTTGTGGTTGTTGATCTCTTTTCAAAGATGGTGATTCTGGTTTCCTGCAATAAGAGCATCACAACAGAGGCCACTACCAAGATATTCTTTGAACGAGTCTAGGTATATTTTGGAATCCCACAAACCATTGTCTCAGATCGGGACAGTCGATTTTTCAACACATTCTAGTCGATCCTCTAATCACTGCTAGCCACCAAGCTCACCAAATCCACGGCCTTCCACCCCCAGATAGATGACCAAACCGAGGTCATAAATAGAATGATTATGCATATCCTTCGCATGTATAATTCAAAGCACCCTCTTACATGGGATGATATCCTTCTCTATGTCCATCATATATACAACCGAGCCTTGCATATCTCAACCGGACGCAGCCCCTTTCAGGTGGGGTTGGGATTCCAACCATTGGGTCCCATAGATATTGCAATTCCCCTTGCGGTCACCTCGACCGAATCATCTCCTGCTCCAACTGAAGTTGAAAAATCCACCTGATTCATTGAGTAGATCTAGCACATCCACCAACAGGTTCAGGATATCCTACAAAAGTCCAATGACAAGTACAAGCAGTGCCATGATCAACATCGGGTGCCACATAAGTTTCAGGTGGGCGACAAAGTTCGGTTGCACTTGCAGAAAGAACGCCTTACAGGACCTCATTGGAATCTTTTCCCACTTCGTTATGGGTCATAAACCATCACCAAGTCTATGGGGGATAATTATTTTGAGCTCAACATTCCTCCTTTCCTTGGCCTGCACCCAGTGTTCAACGTGGATCTCCTTTGCCCTTATTTCCCACCATTATTGGACACCTCAGAAGTAGCATAATAGCTAACACCAATATATATCAACCCTGACTACATACAACAGGAATCTAGTGATCAGATTGTGGACACATAGATCAAGGGCACTTGACAGCAAAGGATCCATCTTTATCGAGTCGTCAAAGCAGGGTAGCTCCTGCACCAAGGCAAGTGGCTCACTCGGGGCCAAATTCAGCAGACATTTCCTCATCTGATGGGGGAAATCAATGAAATGGATACCATTTGTTCCTAAGGAGGGAGGATTTATCAAGGTGGATATCGGTGGCCACCCATCTTTTCCAACTGGCTCAAAACAACTTTCTGGCAATTTTGGTAATTTACTATTTTTAGCAGTTTTTCACTTTCGGAGCCGTTTTGAGGCCCTAAACGATTTTTTTTTGGAAAATGGGTCGATATATGTATGTTCCTTTGATATTTCCCCTAAAATTGATCTCCTCAATTATTCCTTTACAACGGGCTATCATACACCTAAAACGGAGATCGTATGCAAAAGTTACGACCCCAGGAAGTTGATATACTAACTTACCCAAACGGGGCCCACATGACTTTTGGCGCTTCATATCCTAGGGTTAGATTTTTGGATGTCTATGGTTTTTATATTCATTTTTATTGTAAAAAGGCCTTCGGAGTGCCATTGTAATCATCTTCTTGCGAATGAGCACAGTCGTCACATCTCTTCTCAGAGATAAGCCACCACCATTCTAGCAAGCTTGTTTTTGTTGCCTTGTATAGTTTTAGCTTATTTCCTTATTGAATAGAAAACCAGTTTTACTGTATCTCTGTTATTTTTTGTTAAGCACCTATTAATAATCTATAGTCATTTCTTTCTGCTCATAAAATATGGATCACTACTTCTTTAGTTTCTTCCTTAGTTGTCATGTACTCTAATTCACAAGAATAAAGAGAATTTTTTCTCAACTTCTCATTGGACCATGAAATGGGACCTTAACTAAGATGAAATACATATCTGGAAGTAGATATTATTTCATTAGTATCTCATACCCAATCAAAATATGTGTAACCAAGAAGTGAAATAGAAGCCTTGCTTGAATAGAAAACACCATAATGTAGAGTTCCCTCAAGATATTTGAGAATCCTCTTAGCTACTTTCCAATGGTTTTCATGGGATGTTTCATAAACCTGGAGACTGTGCTAATAATAAAGGAGAGATCAGGCCTACTATTTGTCATATAGATCAAACTCCCAACAAGTTGACGATAGAGTGTTGCATCAACTATCAAAATCAATTTTTAATTTTACTCCAGACTAAAATGGTGTTGGTGAATGCTTACAATCATTGATATGAAACCAATATAGAAAATCCAAAGCATACTTAGGATGAGAAAGGAAAATCCCATTAGTGAGTTCCACACTTGAAGACCAAAAAAATAATGTAATAGGCCCAAGTTTGTAATCTCAAAGCACTGCTTAAGATCATTCTTCAATTCCTAAATTTAGGAAATTTGGTTTCCCATAAGGATTAAATCATCCACATAAACAAAAACAATGAACACATCATCATTATATAATTTGACATATATATTTCAATCGGATCGAAAATACCTAAAACCATTGTACAACAAATGAGTATCAATTTTCTCATACCAAGCCGTGGGTTCTTTTTTAAGACCATAAAAAGACCTGTTCAACTTGCATAACAAACTAGAAGTTTCAAAGGAGACAAAACTAGGTGGTTGTTGCATATAAATTTATTCATGAAGATCACCATTTAAAAATGCACTATTGACATCCATTTGGTGAATTTCCCATTCAAAAGATGCAGCAAGAGAAATGATGGTTCTTATGGTGTTGATTTTAGCAACAAGAGAAAAAGTTTCAAAATATTTTATACCTTCTTTCTAATGAAATCCTTTAGACACCAACCATGCCTTATGATTTCCAATCTTTCCTTCTATAGTGAATTGTTTTTTTACAATCCCAGTTGCAACCAACAAGGTTCTAATCATGAGGAAGTGGGACAAGATTTCAAGTAGTGTTCTTCATCAAAGAGACATATTTAGAAGCCATTGCAATCTCCCATTTTGGTTTTCCTTTATCTTCTACATAAGTAGAAGGATCATTTGTGACTAATACTTTTTCCATGAGAGAAAAATTAGATCTAGTCCTGCGAGTGTCAAATGGATCACCAATATCAGAACCTACAGACTCAAGTGTCTTCCATGCCCAAACTAGAAGATAAGGATTAGTATTGGGAACCACACTAGTATCTTCAAAACATTAAGGTGTATCACTCAAACTAGTAGGTGAATCAGGATCTAAGACCTTTCCCAGTACTTGAGGAAGGATGAATGAACACAACTTCAACTGAATATTGAGGCAATTATAAGATAACATGAGGTTCGACATACTCACGTGGTGGAGATCCTTCATTGAACTGGACTTCTTACTGAATGATGACATCTTGTTTGGATGGATCAAACAACCTGTAAGCTCTTGCATCCTCACTATAAACAACAAATATGCACTTGTGATATTTTGGCTCCAACTTATTTCATTTTTTGTCTTGGATATGTGCCCAACATTCACTACCAAATATCTTAAAATTGCTAAAGTTTGGTCGAATTCCACTCCACTTTTCTTTAGGATTAAACTAAAAAACTTCCTTATTAGGAACCATGTTCAAAACATGGTTATCACAACAAACAACTTCAGCCCAAAATATTTTTCGTAATCCTTTTGAATAAAGCATACATCTATCCATTTCAACCAAGGTCTGATTTTTCCTTTCGTCAACCCCATTTTGTTTAGGTATGTAAGGAACTATCCTTTGATAATGGATTCCATGATTGGATAAATATGATGTAAATTCATGCTTAGTGTACTCCCATGCATTTTTCATTTCTAAGAGTCTTGATACATTTACGAGGTTATTTTTCAACTAGGGATTTAAATTCTTGAAAAACAACATAAGCCTCACTTTTATGCTTCAAGAAATGAATATGTGTCTTCCTGTTGTAATCATCAATAAAGGTAATGAAGTGGACGACAAATTATATAAGGAGTCTCAAGAGGACCACCTATATCACTATGAACTAGCTGCAACTATTCTTGGGCACGCCAGGATTTATCCTTATCAAACTTTTCCCAATGATGTTTATCGAGGACACACCCTTCACAAACACCTTTAGTGGAAAGAATGGTAGGTAATCCATGTACCATTTTTAGACAAAATTTGCATTTTACCATACTTCAAATGACCTAACTTCTCATGACACAACTTACTTTTTTCATCAACATGTGCAACATAAGAATATAATGGTTGTTTGTTCGATGAAGTAAAACCAGTGAACTTAAACAAAATTGCTTCATGATCAACTGGACCAGATGAAACAATTTTGAAATTTGTTTTTATATCTTTCATAACATATCTATTAGGCCATGCTTCAAACTTATAACATTTTTTAAAAGCATGGTAAACAGAAAGGAGATTGGAGGGCACGCCTTCAACATGAAAAACATCTTCCAATACACCATTAGGAACCTGAATATTACTAGAACCAACTACTAGAAGTTTTTTACCATCACTAATAGAAAATTTCTTAGCTATGTGATTGGTGTTGTCATAAGAGGTGAATAATGAAGCAGTACCATTCATGTGATTAGAGGAACTTGAATCCATAATCCATTCCAGAGAATAAGAGTTACCTGTTTGAACAAAGTAGGAACTGATAGATACTTGTTGTTCCTTGGAGGCTTTATTTTTATCTTTTTCTAGTTCATTCCACCTCTTAAATAAATTCCTCTCAGGTTGGTTGGTTTTTCCACAATGCTTGTAAGGTTTCCATAATTTATTCTTCGAGGCATATGCAGGAGCATCATTAGAAGTTTGAATGGAAGTACCAACATCATGAGACTTCGGGTTCTTATTAGAACCTTTAGATGGATTGTTCTTAATGTGCGCCAAATGGGATTTTCCAATGACCAATTGTCATGATGAGATCATATTGTCATGTTCACAAATCAAGCCTTTGCAAAACTCTTCAAAAGTATATTTATCAATTCCATTATAAATTTCATGGCCCTATTTCAAGTTTGTATGAACATATCATAAACTAAAGGAATTTATGTTCTACAAGAATAATAAGAGTTGTATCGGTTTTCTTATAATCCTTACCAAAATTGTTAATATTCTCATTATAAGTATTTAACTCGGAAAAAAAGGTCTCAATTATTTCAAAGTCTTTGGGATCAAGCTCATGAATTTTCTTCTCCAATAATCAGAGACATCATCAATCCTTTCATCCAAAGAAGCTAAAGTTTTCCATACCTTGACAGGGTCATCTTTAGCTTCAATATGTACCTGTAGACTGTCAGAGATATTTTTCCCAATAAGACCTATTGCATGTCCATAGTGATCCTCCCATGTAGCTAATTCTTTGGGGTCAGTTGGTTTCATGCTTGCACCATTGACTAGGCACCAATGATTATTTCCCTTGAGAACTTCAATCATATTTGTCTTCCAAAAAAGATAGTTAGTTCCAACTAAATCGAGAACTGAAGCAACATTTTAATTCATGATGATCAAAGATGAGAAACAAAAACTAACACAAGAAAATCAATGCAAACCAGAGAAAATAACCTGAATAATTTCCTGTGCAGTTGTAAATCTGAATGGTAAGGCTCTAGATCTGCATTCAAAGTGAGAAAACAAAACCCCCACATTTGCAAGAACATCCCAACAAACCATATCTGCAACCATATGGTAAGAGAAAACCAGACACTGCAAAACTAACAAAGATCAGTTGTAGAACAACAATAAAACCCTTGCTACCTCTGTTGAGAAAAGTACAGTGTGTGAAGAAGGAAAATGTATTCATATGGACATGGTAGTATGTGTAGGAGTAAAATTTCTACTAAAACCCATGGTTCTGAGTGAAATCGCTGCAAAACAATCTCATATTTGGGTGAGAACGTTTCTAAATCCCTTGAATCTTAGTGAAACTCTCCAAAAAAACATCCAAGAGATAGATCATTGTTGAACCTGCAGAATTCAATGCTCTATGTGCACAATGATCTGCAAACCCCTATATGGATGCAATGGATCGTGTATGAGACGATATGCAACAATATCACAAAGTTCTAAACAGGAGTGTGTGAAGGGTGTTCAGTTGTGTTCGTGGTCATGGGGCAATAAATCGTTATCATACAATGGTGAAAAACCTCGGATTTGTGGAACTCACCCCTTGAATAGTAAATCAACCCTCTAAGATGCAAATTCCCCCCTCAATCAGTCAAATCAGGACTCAAAGAGACAAATCGAACCCTCAACTGATAAATACACCCCTTACACCTACAAATTTGATTAAAATGAGGTTGTACACCTACAATTGGAAGAAAAATAGGTCGTACAACAATCCCTACATGTGAATTGGAAAAAAATGAAGAATGTATATTTAAAAACCTTATGTGTATAATTCATATAATTCTAGAGAGGGGAAAGAGGAGGATGGTTTTGTAGACAGTGGAAAAACGAACCCATAGAAAGAATTTCACCCAAATAGACCTCCCTGATCAAAATTTATCAGCCTCAAATGGAATGGTTAGGTTTGGTAAAAAAAAGAGGCCTCGTGAAAAAAATAGGGTTGGTAAACCACCAAACCTAAAAAAAATCCCAAAAAAATTAGGTTTAAAAAAAATGACCTATGCTAGGCTAAGCAAGTTAAATTAAATATGGGCAAACAGAAGTCGGTTTTGACGAATTTTAATTAATATAAAAGGTTTCAGAGAGTGTGTAGTAGATAAACATATACATCTTGAGTTCTGAAAGTAAGCCCCAGGGGGGTATTAAACAAAAATAGTTTATAATTGAAGGCAAGAAATTTAGCAAGTATAACACGAGCCTTGCTCCAAAACTACTAACTATATAAGCTCTGATAAAATATCCTAGTATAAATAAACAAAAATAGAACATATCCTTGAGAAAATATAACTACTTCTTCATACTCGATCCACAGAGGGAGGGCTCAACTATAGGAGAGTTCAAGTCAAGTAGTTGTGGCTGAGGTTTGGGGGATGAAGTTGAAATTGACAGAACTACAGAATCCATGGGAATTTCAGCATCTTCAACACACCGTTGTAGCTCTATGATCTACTACCTGAAAGAAAAAAAATCGAATTGCACCTATTGGTTGGATTGTCTTTGTTAGAGGATAAATTCCAAAATGGAGAAGGTCTAGGTGATGAGGCATTTCATATAAACATGAAGTACTTGTAATTGACCAAAAACCTCCTCCATCTCACCCACACATTACGGGTAGAGATAATTTTCAATCCCAAACTGGTGTGGACACCCCTTCTCTCCAAGGGTTGTGCGACCTCCCAATCTTAGGATCTTTAAAATCTCTGAGAAGAACTAGCTCATTCACTGATTGGCTAGAACCTCTAAGAAAATCCAAGATTCTTTGCAAAATTCCACTCGCGTGAACAAGCGCTAAGCACAAGTCCTCTCCACGTGACCATGCCTTGTGACCACATGCCTATCCCCAAAAGGTGTTTCATGATTTCGCGTGTCGGGTAATTGTATATGAGTCAACCTGACTCTCCATATTTCGAAATCCTGAACTCCCGAGTTCTGAAATCGCGAACCCACATCTAGAAAGTGCTAGCTCTTTCTCCTTTAGCCTCCACCAATGTGACCTCTGGCTAGAACCTGGGGCCCAAACTTTGAGATTTTCACGAATTTGCACATTGTGACGTTAGAGTATTGCATACCTCCCTTTTACTGAAATATGAACCTCCAGCACAGATTGACGGTCCTTATCTCTCCCACAACCAAAGATTGAGATTCCACTTCATGAATCATGATTTCGCATCTCGACTATCGAAATATTGCTCGCCTCCCTTCCTCTGATACCCAAAATTTCAAGTTCTTCAAACTCCATTTGTGTTGGATCGATGGTTCATGACCTTCCACCATCCAACAGTTATGATTAAATCGTGATTTCTCTCTTCGTGAGTTTTCACAACTCCTACCTCCAACTTCCTAATTTACGAATCAGCAAAACATTGATCTGTCCCCACGTGTCCTACCTCAACAAACGACCACGATCGTCTCGCGATTTCAGACTTTGTGAATTTCACTCTGAAGGATTTCTCCTGCTCAATCCTCCATACTTGTTCTTCCTTTGAAATTTCAATTTATGCGCTCCACCTTTGAACACTTCAACTCTTCAAAACTTGGAATTTTTTCTAAGTGTTTCCTCTCAAGACTTAGAACCACTACTCCTCTTGAGCTTCTAGAAAATGAAATTAAACCTTAGCCCTGGCGCACTCTTGCACTCTACATATTTTTTCCAAAGACTTTTTTATTCCCTCCTGGCACACTCTATGCTTGACCTTCTAATCTTTTGAACTTAGAATAAGTTATCCTCTACACACACTCCTTGTGCTCAATATGCACAATCTACATATGAAACTCCCCCCTCTATCTCTTCTAAGCTTCAAGTCAAAAAATACTCTCACACGCACTCCTTGTGCTCGGTATGCACTCCTTTCATAACTTATAGAACAGAAACAATTGAAACTTATTCAATTATTCATTCTCCATGAACCTCATACATTCACAGAATACATAACAACGGTCAAACAGTATCAACACTGTACAATTGAATCAATTTTCTTTGTTCTATTCATTTCAAGGAAAAGAAACATGATTGCACTGCTATCTCTTACAGACACAAAATGAAAAAATTGTCTAAGGACCCAGAGCCTCTTCGCTCTTCTTCTTTTTATCTAAATTATAGCACATTCTACTATGGCGGTTACCTACTCATATTAATTAATGTAACCTAATGACTAATACAGGATAATATCCCACACCTGTAATATATTAAAGTCATGTAAGGATTTACAATCATTGTGTCATTTCAAATGTTGGCCCGACTTCACATACAGCTAAATTAATTAACGAGAAATTAAAAAAATATCTTCCCACTGCTACCAAGCTGGTTAAGGTCGGTTTTGGCTCCTTCGATGCATTGAGGTGTCGAATTCACTTCCACCTTCACTTCCCTTTGATTTGATAGTGATGCTCCTGCATCATACTCCTTTGGCCAAATTATTCATGGACTCTTGTCCATGAGCTCTCGCATTGTTTTTCCATGCTTCAAAATATCAAGTTCAATTACCCAACTTGAATCTTACACTGGGTGATATTTCCATTTTACCAAATATTCAGGATACATATTTCTTCTGGTTTTCCTTCCAACTCTCTATTCTAAAATTCTCTCCATCTGAGGTTTTTCTATTGTAGGCATATGTTCTTACCATTGAATCTCCTCCTGATCATTTAATTATCCTACGTCATCTCTGTTATAAGGAAATAAATCTGCAACGTTGAATATCCTTGATATCCCAACATTGTCTAGCAACTCAATCTCATAATCATTTGTTGCAAATTTTCTAAGGATCTTGCATGGTCCTATCTTCTTCATCTTCAACTTATTATGTGTTCCTCTTGGAAACCTTTCCTTCCTCAAATGAGATAAAACTTCATCTCCCACTTCAAATTGAACTTCCCTTCTTTTCTGATCAACTCTATCCTTATACTTTTGATTACTATCTTGTATCTGCCTCCTAACTTGATCATGAAGTCTTTACATTTATGTAGCAAAATCTTTTGCTCCAATGCTCATGAATTCATCTTGTTTTAACTCTCTCAATTCTGCAATCCCTCTCGACTGTCTTCCATATACTATCTCAAATGGAATTTTCCCAGTGCTCCTATTAACTGAATTGTTAAATGTAAATTCTTCCTGTGTCATAATCTGATCCCACTAACGACCTTGTTCATTTACTAAACTCCTTAAAAAAAATCCCAAACTCTTGTTCACCACTTCAGTTTGTTCATCCGTCTAAGGGTGATATGTTGAACTAAAAGATAAGTTAGTTCCCATCCTCTTCCATAGAGTCCTCCAAAAGTATCCCACAAACTTAGTGTCCCTATCTGAAACTATGCTTCTGGGCAATCCATGTAATCTCACAACTTCTCTGAAAAACAAATTGGCTATGTGTGTAACATAATTTGTTTTCTAGCATGGTATGAAATGTGCCATCCTAGAAAATCTATCTACCATGAAAAATATGGAATCACTTCCCTTTTGGGTTCTAGGTAATCCCAATACAAAATCCATACTAATTGTGTCCCAAGGCATTTCTAGAATAGGAAATGGTTGATACAAACCAGTATTTTTTCTCTTTCCTTTTGCATGTTGACAAATCTTACATCGATCTACAAATTTCTTCACATCTTCCCTCATACTTGACCAATAATACAAACTATTAAATTTTGTAAATGTTTTGTCATGACTGAAATGTTCGGCTAGACCCCCAGTATGTTTTTCTTTCAATAAATTATCTCTCATTGAGCATCTTGGTATGCACAATTGACTTCCCTTAAACAGCAATCCATCCTGGATCAAATATTATGCCCATAATTTTCTATCCCTCAACAAAGGATTTTCATTTTCTTTGTAATCCTCCTTAAAATCTGGATCTTCCTGATACATTTCCTTAAGGTAGTCAAACCCTAAGGTCTTCACTTGGAATTCCTATACAACAAAACTTATCCTGCTCAAAGAATCTACAACTTTATTATCACTTCCAAAAATATGTTTAATGAAAAAATTAAAACTCTGCATGAATTATACCCAGTTAGCATGCCTCTGATTCAACTTCTCTTGCCTAGTAATAAATTGCAAAGCTTGATTATCACTATACAAGACAAACTCCTTTGGAATTAAATAATGTCTCCATTTCTTTGAAGCTTGAATCACTACATAAAATTCATTGTCATATGTAGAATATTTATCCTTAGCATCATTCAACTTCTCACTGAAATAATCAACTGGCCTATTATCTTGACTCAAAACTACTCCAATGGCTATTCCACTTGCATTACACCTCACCTGAAATGTTTTTCCAAAATCTGGTGTTACCCATGATTTTGGTCATCATGATGGTGTATTGATGATGGTGTACTCATGCTCCTCATAAGAACTTTCTCCTGTGAAAAGTGACATTCATCTATTCCCAGAAAACTCACTTTTGAAGAGAGTTCGCAGGTTGCTAGTATCCCAGGGTGCGAGAATGACCCATTCTCGCAGGCTGCCTTAAGCTAGGGTGCGAACTTCTCGCATTGTGATACATAGCTAGGGTGCGAACCTTCTCTAAAGCTTGTAAAAAGATGAATTCTCGATGGTTCTAGAAGGGAATATTCTAGAAGAATGGGTTGGCATTCGAATGGTTATCCTTGTACTGGATTCCCTGATATTGTGGGATCATTCTTATCCAAGTAACCATTTCATTCTCTCCTATATATTGATGGAATTCTCATGGAAAAGGTTAAGCAAGATCCATTGGAGAATTGGTGAAAGAATTGTGTGAAGGACTTAGTTTGAACAAGATCTTGGAGACTCTAGCAAGTCTATCAAGAGGATTTGATCTTCTTCATGCAAGGATTGAGCAAGTGTGTGTGTTGGAGCCAAGAGTCGCCGAAAGGAATCTTGCGACATCAAGGCGATCAGGTTGTAATCTTATGCTTTCAATTAATATGATACAGTGGCATGTCCCTTTCCCATAAAGATATTATCACTTTATTGTGTAATTCCTTGATCATACACATATGTTGACAGTTGAATATATTTTGTTATCTTCACTTTGGTTGGTTTGTGTTGTCTTGGTCTTGACTTCACGAGAGCACCGGAGCGAAGCGGGAGCAACCAAGACCCTAGGAAGCGATACAAAGGTATGTTACTTGTTCCTCCCTACTAGCTAATTCAATGGTCAAAAATTAGGGAAAGAGTCATGTCCTGTCCTGTTTTGTTCTAGATCCAGGTGGATCTAGGGAGATCTGTTAGTGTTCGCACCTATCGATTAGTCCAATAACAAAATTGGTGACTCCACTGGGGAACAACCCATTTTCTTTGTGGTTTTTGGTGTTTTTCCTTGGCCATTTGGTCTTGTCTTACTTTTCTCCATTCATATCAATCTCTGAGTCTTCAGGATACCCTGATAGACCCTCTGGGTCCAGAGGCCTCTTCAAATTTTATGTTTTTTTCCAAAAATTTGATTAGTTTCAGACATTCTCGCACTACACTCCATAGTGGCCTACGAGAATATATTGAGTTTTCACCCTGCTTTTAGGTTCAGTGTGAGTTTCTCACACTCTGCTTAAAGCCCACCTGCGAGAATCACCTATTCTCGCACTCTGCAATATTCTCAGCCTGCGAACTCACTTTTTCAAAATTTTGGATTTGAGTTTTTGCATCTTCAACTGCCCAGATCAGTGTAGGTGCCTCAAAAGAGTTTCTTGGATCATTGATTGATGTTTTTCTTGTCTTCATTTTTGTGCACGAACAGTCTTTAGGATTTCAAAGGCTCTTCTTGTCACTTTTTTCTTGACTTTCGTTTCTTGACTTTTCTCAGCAAAGATATACTCTCTGATTTTGGAATCTGAGTGTGCTTGTTTGGTTAAGGACCGGCGATCGGTTGAAAGTTGAGCTTATTTGTCTTTATCATTTTCTTATTCTTTGAAAGATCACTTTTCTTATGCAATTGAAAAGACTAGTTTGGTTTTCTTGTTATTTTTGTTTCCATTGAAAGATTGGTTTGGGTTTTTATCTATTGCTTGTTCATTAGTTTTTGGTTTTCTGAACTCTCACCATCATGGTGTAGGTCATTTTTGAAAAGTGAACAACGTTTTTCTTTCAAAAGCATTTTCATTTTCGAAAACATTGAAAATCAATTGTTGAAATTATTGAAAAAGAAACAATAGGGAATTGTTATTGATGCGTGATTCGTTGCATTTGCATTTTAAAGGAAATCGTGTCTTGTAGTTCAAGTTTGATCTGGAAAACTTCTCTTTCCCTCCCATACATAGGATTCATTGAACGAAAATTGATATATTTCATTCTCATCCATGCATCGTTGGGTCAAAGTCACATACAACATCAGTTTCATCTCTATTTCCTTTGAGTAACAACAGCTCTTAATAACATTGCGCAGTTGTAAAATTTACCTAGTAAAATACACTCTCCAAAGCACAAAACACACAATAGCATATTGTGTTAAGGAGTGTTAAATTCCATTTGCAACATCTTGTCTTGGGAAGCCCTTCTCACATAAGGGTCAAACACGAGGTCACATTGATATTGACAGAGTTACTCACCTTGATTTGTTGATATCGGTGTAGAGATTGCACATATTACAGGGATCACTTGGAGGTATACCCACAATGATGAGTGGAAGCCTTTTGAGTTGATTTCGGGCTAGATACCTTGCCCTTCCATGTGGATCGGACTGTCGAATGTCCCCCGGGGCTTTATTGTAGTTGATGGTAAGTTTAGTGGCCTATATTTCTAGGTTCTTACACGAGGTGACTGTGAAGGGGAAAGTCTTCATGGTACCTGGAATCGACGTTGACCAAACTCACTCAGGCTCCTTGGAGGGTATACCCACGATTATGTGTGGGAGCTTGCACTAGGGTGTAAGTCCGTTAAGCAGGTCGTCAGCATAACTTTTCCACCCTAGCCCAGCCCCTTCTTGTCTTGTTGTTGCGACGTTGGATTTCATCACCAACTAGTGGCTTCATAATTAGAAGGTCTTGTTTTCTTGGTGTTGCTTCCTAGATTTTGTTTACTAGCGCGTGTTGTTTTTTTACCAAAGTTGACCATACGATTCTCTTCGTGAAGTTTGTCACTCGTTTACAATAGCTCCTCCACGTCATTCACGTAGAATGTAGGGTTTATCTCCATAGCATCTGGAAGGTTCTCAACCCTTGCCTACAAGTTCACCTAAGGGCTCTCCTCAGCAAAGTGAAGTCCCAGTCGTCACCACGCCACAAGTGGAATGAACTGACTCTCTAGAACATTTTCGAATTACAAATACTTGAGAGGACTTTCGACTTCACCCTGATTCTGAGCGACCGTTTATGTGACTGAATTCTTCCAGAGACTTAGTTGTTACATCTTCTGGATCACCAGTTGGACCCTTTCCAGGCATCGAAGGCCAAGATCTTTTTTGGTCTACAAGCATTTTCCGATGGGACCTTTTTGGCCCAGGTTCACCTGTGATTTCTGAAATCAACCCACTTGTTATTTCCGAAATCTCTAGTCCAGAGACAATACCATTTACTACCGCCTATCACTTTACCATTCCTAATGAAATGGCCCATCACACAGATACTACGAGTGTTCCAATCGGGTTTACTGCGGTTAGTCTCTCTCCCATCAGCACACCGCGTACGCCTAATGTCACTCTGACACTACCATCTGGATACCGTGCGTTGAATGCTTCCTTTCCCACTCCTACGCAAACCCCATCCATCTCTCCTGGTGGTCCTTCTTCTTCTGAGCACTCTCTTCCCAGTTTTATTCCAACACTCCCTCAATTTCCTTTTGGAGGACCTTCTTCATCTTCTACTGGAAGTCTTAATCCTAGTGGAACTATTCCGTCATTCACACCAAATTACCATATTCTCATCGGTGGACAATTTCACCAAGGTGGTATGACTCAACCCCCTCTCAGCGGGCAAATTCCTATTGGAACGCAAATCCAAATTAGAACACAACCCCCAATTGGAATGCTACCCCCAATTGGAACACCACCTTCGATGGGAGGATCGACCGCACCTTATGGTCAAAACATACCTTCGTCCTTGGCCCAGTATTGGAATCAGTTGATACAACATCCTCCTCAATCGACTGGGGGGCAGCATTTTCCAGTTGCATCTGTGATACCCCCTAGTATGGGAAAACCATATCCAGGTACATTCAATCCCATTTGGGGGTCGAATGCTCAAACTCAAGTCCCTATTCCAGGGTACAATCGTATGAGCTACTATCCTCTCCAACCACCACTGAATCTTCCTGGGTCTTCACATTATATGCAGACTTCTTATGGTCCTACTAGTTTGCCGACAGGGCTTCCTCCCCAAAGTCACCAGTACCCGCAGGTGAATCGAAAGTTACCCTTCATAGCCACTTTGGATCTTCCAAATTTGTCAAGGATTTTAAATGATCCAATTCGTCACTCTCCCCAATGGCCTGCTATACCAGCGAAGATACCATTGGACATTCCTAAATTCGACGGAAAAGCGGGAGAGGACCCAAACAATCACGTTATGACTTTTCACCTATGGTGTTCATCCAACTCATTGATGGATGACTCTATTCGTTTACATCATTTTCAGCGAACTCTCACAGGTTCTACTGCAAAGTGGTATATAGAATTTCCACGAGGTTTCTTCTCTGACTTCAACACCCTAGCTATGGCTCTCCTCACACACTACCAGTTATCGATTCGTTATGAAACGGGGATCGAGATTTTGACTTCTTTCAAACAAAACAAATCCACTCATATATCCGATCACATTCATGAGTGGCGACGGAGACGGCGTCTCATTAAACTCGAACTCCCTGATCAGTTGCTGGCAGAATGGTTCACGAAATCATTTGTGAATGACATCGATCGTGACATCGCCATGGGTGGAGTAGTCACAGAAGAGCAGGCCATAAGTATTTCTCAATACCTTGACCTCGTTTACTCACAAACAGGTACCCTTTACGATTTACTACCTGACTTACCCCGTCCTTCCACTTCTGCCACTTCAACTACTCCAGCTACTTCGCATGCAGCTGACGGTGTGATTGGCACTTTTCAGGCCCAACCACATTCTGCCTCAAGTGCAAACCCCAAACCTACTTCTTCTAATGTTCAAAATGCTCCATCTCCTGCCCCTCCCACTGGCAAGACTTCTGAGGTAAATGTAGTTCAATCTACCCTAGCCGGTAAAAACAAATCTAAAAAGGGAAGAGGTAAGAATAAGGAGGAAAAAAATATTTCTCAAGCAGAGTGAACCAAAACTACCCATGTTGACGTTCGAGATAAGCACAAACCTCAATACCCTTGTCTTATCTGTGGTGATGATCATTACACGAAGGATTTTCCATGACACATCGAGGTCACTAAGTTCCTTCAAGGAGCTCCAAAACCACTTACTCCGGCCATTTTGTCCCAACCCTTCCCGTATCAACAATAGGCTCAGTTGGTCATTCATGACCAACCCTCATATTCTACTACATCCTATGTTTTGATGTGTACTGGCGATTCAAAGGAGAGCGACGGTGCACTCACTACTCGAGCCAAAGATTATTCTCCCTCTAAAGAGAAGGTTGATGATCTACCTCCTTCCTTGGTACAACCCTCTCCCGCGACTCCACCTACCAACGGTCCTCTTCATCTCGAACGACCGAGCCTCGCCACAGTTCTTCGACCCCCCCCAAAGGGCGTCATTCGGAAATCAGCTTTCAATCCTCATGCTCGTGTCACCTAGAACTACAGAATTGTTGAAGATCTGGTCCAAGCACATTCTGTGATTCCAGCCCTCGAAGTCCTTCAAAGTTGTTCCACACAACGGAAGGCATTGTTGAAAGCTCTCGGTGGAATCAACCTGACAGATATGAATTTAATACTTTTTGACTTGGAAGATCACATTCCAAGGTTACCCCCTCAACTCGCATTCCAGATCCAAGTGATTGTCTCTGACAAAAACATTTGTCGAACCGTTATCGATGAGGGTGCCTCGACATGTGTCATGTCTCTTGCTTGCTGGAAAGCCATTGGCTCTCCCCCTTTGAACGAATCCCAGAACACTCTTAAAGCCTTCAATGGATCCGGTTTTAAGACCTATGGTGTCCTTCCTTCGTTGCCCATCACGTTAGAAGGAAAAACAGTCCAAGTTGAAGTGGAATTCTTTGATGCTCCCCTTGATTACAATCTTCTGCTTGGCCACAGCTGGATCGATTCCATGTGTGCAGTTGTGTCGACCCTTTTGCATGTGGTATATTTCCCACATCAAGGAAAGGTCGTCACCGTCGACCAACTAGCCTTATTTAACTCCGATACACATACTGGAAACGTCTCGTTCATCGCTAAAACCCCACCGGGTTATGAGAACATCGGTGTAGGCCTTCTAAAAGACTCTTCGTTAATGGGTACTTTCCCCATTCCACCGCCCGATGTTCCATGCTTGTTTTTTGCTTTAATCAACATGATATCCACCTCGATTCACGAACTTCCTATGTCTCACGACCCCTGGATAGTACCTGACCCTAGAGATCATCTTCGTTACGGTGACGAAATGCCGTTAAGTCTGGTCGAATTCACCTATCAGTCTATTCAATCAGTGACACCTTCTACCCCCTCTCTTGGTGAGTTGTCTCCCGATCCTTTTCGTGTCATTTTTCCGATAGATGAGATGATCATGTTTTTTATGGAAGACACCCCTTGGGATGATGGACATCATCGTTCCATCCTCTTTCTCGAGCAACATACCATTGAGAACTATCAACGGATCTCGACCCCGTCGACCGTTGTCGTCATCTCAATTGTTCCTGCGTCTGCACACGATGTGTTTTTTGAAGGGAACTTAAGTAATATCTCGCCCACTATTCCCCGTGACATATCCGTTAAACCTAGGATTTTCAAAAATGTCCATATCGGAGCTTCGTGTTCTTCTGACAAAATCGTCACCTATACATCCCTTTTCAAAGAGTTTTGTGACATCTTCGCCTAGAGCTACGAAGAAATGTTGGATATCGACCCTGAGATTGTGATACATGAGATTAAGACATACCTCGACGCTAAACCCGTCCGGCAATGCCTTCGTCTAGTTCACCCACGTAAAGCGACTGCTATCAAGCTCAAAGTCGAGAAACTTCTTAAAGCCGACTTTATTTAACTGGTGGCTCTCATAGACTGGGTTTCCAATCTTGGCCCGATCGACAAGAAACAAGGCACCATTCGTGTATGCGTTGATTATAGGGATATCAACAAAGCTTGTCCCAAAGACAACTTTCCTACCCCCTTCGTCGATCAGATTGTCGATGATTGTGCTAGAAGTGAAATATTCTCTCTCATGGATGGTTTCTCCGGGTATAATCAAATCAACATTGTTCCCGAGGATCAACATAAGACCGCTTTTATTTGTCCTTGGGGTACTTTTTCCTATCGAAAACTCCCTTTTGGTCTCAAGAACGTTGGCACCACTTTTCAACGTCCTATGTCTTATGCTTTCCATGATATCAAGCACATCGTTCAACCATATTTGGATGATTTACCTACTCACTCAATGCACTGAGTCGATCATCCAACCCACCTCCGAGCCATTTTCGTCCGCTGTCGGTTCTACCATATACGTTTGAATCCTCATAAGTGTGTTTTCTGTGTGGAATCCGGTCGACTTCCAGGTTTTATCATTTCGTGTCAAGGGATCCGAGTGGATCCTTTAAAGGTTGAGGCAATCCTTAATCTCCCTTCTCCTTCTACACTTCGCCAGTTACAAAGTTTGCAGGGGAAAGAAAACTTTCTTTGTCATTTTATCTCAAATTATGCTGAGATAACTCATGGATTTACATGGCTCTTAAAAAAGGGTTCAGAGTTCATCTGGGATACCATAGCCAACAATTCTTTCGAAGCGTTAAAATTGTCCCTAACGCATGCTCCGCTTCTCTTTCCCCCTGATTACAGTCGCAATTATTTCCTCTATCTTGTTGCCTCGGATTATACCATTGGTATGGTTCTCATCCAAGAGGATGATGCTAACAATGAACATGTTATCTACTACTTGAGTCGAAGTCTAACGCCTACCAAAATCAAGTATTTACATGTCGAAAAACTGGCCTTGGCTGTCATCCAAGTCGTCCAATGCTTCTGGCACTATATCCTCTCGCATAAGACTACAATGATTTCTCACTGCAACCCTATGCAACACATTCTTACATGTCAATTGCTAGGGGGAAAATACTCCAAATGGATTGTGATACTCTAGGATTTTGAATTGGAATTCGAACGCGCCAAGTCCAAGAAGTCCTTAGTGTTTGTTGAGTTGATTTGTGACTTTCCCTATTATGAAATGAAACATGTAGCAGTTGATTCATTACCCAATGAATCCCTTTTCCTTATCAACACTGATGATCTTTGGTATGGTGATATCATTATATATCTCCAAACCCAGACTTTCTGGCCAACTTTGTCTAGTACTAACCGGCGTCGCATAAGCTATCAATCCCATCAATATATTATCCTCGGGGATACTCTTTATCGTCGGGGGATTGACTCTGTTTTTCAACGCTGCCTAACGTTCGACGAAGCTGAGAAAGCTCTGAATGACTGCCATGCTGGAGCCTGTGGTGGTCATATGTCTGGGTATGCTACTTCCCAGAAGATCTTATGAGCAGGGTATTTTTGGCCTTCTTTATTTAACGACTGCATAACCATTGTTCAAAAATGCCATGCTTGCCAGACCTATAATCAGAAGATACGGTAACATCCTGCTCCTCTTCACCATGTGGTCTCCGTTGGTCCCTTTGCGAAATAGGGCATCGATTTCATGACATGTCACCCTCACTCGGTTGGGGGGCATGGATACATTATTGTAGCCATCAATTACTTTACAAAATGGGCTGAGGCGATGCCAAAATTTGACAACACTGGAAAGACCACAGCATTATTCATTTTTAATCACATCATAGCTCATTTTGGTGTTCCCCAAGCTATCGTCACTAATCATGGTAGCCACTTTAGAAACTTCATGATGTCTGAACTTACTGAAAAGTTGGGTCTTCGCCATGATAACTCAACACCCTATTACCCACAAGCCAACGGTCAAGTCGAAGCAATTAACAAATTTCTCATAACTATGCTCCAACGAATGATAGGGATTCATAAAACAAGTTGGCACACAACGTTGTTTTCAGCATTGTGGGCTTACCAGACATCCGTCAAGTCCGCTACTGGGTTTACACCTTTCCAGTTAGTCTATGGTTTGGAATCCATTCTCCCGATTGAATGCGAGATACCCTCTTTAAAACTAACTGTTGAACTCCTACCAAACACTTATGCTGAGGAAGAGCGTCTATTATATCTTATGTGATTAGACGAAACTCGACGTGATGCTACCCTAGTCATAGAAGCTAAAAAAAAACGTGTCAAGGCCCAATACGACAAACATGTCAAGTCTCATCTTTTCTCCAAAGGAGATCTCGTTCTCCTCTATGAAAAAGATCAAGATATGCTAGGAGCTAGAAAATTCGAATCCATGTGGCGAGGTCCTTATATCGTTCGACGAGTTTTGGTAAAAGGAGCTTATGAGTTAGTAGATTACAATGGTATCCCTTTGAGTGAACCCAAGAATGGGTTGTACTTGAAGAAGTACTATGCATAAAATCATCTGTGCACGAGTACTTGTATATTTATTGTATCATACTTCTTGTGTGTTACTATAGATTACTTTTGTCGTTATCTGGTCTCTGCCCTTATGTGATGTTGTGTTTGATTTCCAAATGTCAGAGTCTTCACTACCCTATATTGGCTTCGTTGATGGCGCTAGTCGTAGTACTCAGAACCTCACTTCCGCTGCATGGGAAATTTACACCCCTACAAACAAACTTGTCTCCTTACGAGGTGTGTGTCTCGGTCGTGCGACCAACAATATTGCAGAGTATAGCATCATTATCGAATTGTTGATTGATTCTATCTCGCTCGAAATCTGTCATTTGGTTGTGCGACTCGATTCGCAGCTTGTAGTACTACAGTTAAGTAATGTCTATACTATTCGAAGTCCTACTTTGTTACGGGTGTATTTGCGAATTTGCCTCTTGGAACGTTATTTTGATTATATTGAATATCAACATATTCTTAGATGTCTAAATACATTAATTGATGCATTGGATAACTATGTATTAGACAGACATTTGGATCATTTATAAATCAATCACATCAATTTTCACACAACACAAGATAAACCGGTAGAAGCCATATGTATATATAACAATCAAAAGAGTTTGTTTTTACAAAAAGTTTTGTCTGAAGACCAAAATGTCAAAATCTGAAGCTCATAGATTCTACAAAGAGACGTCATGGATGATGTTCATCTGCCCGGGCAACCCTATGGAGCAGTCAGCCTATTGACTCTAACACTCCTACTGTGTGACGTTGATAACGTCGTGGAACCTCTCCAAGAGGCATGTCCGGAATATCTGTTGTCAAACCCTCTAGGTTTTGTTCCACTGCTTGATAATACTCGGTGTCCCATTATGGCACTAGAGCTACCTCTCCTCGCCGTTGAATGGGAGAAGTACCAGGAGGTCGGTAAGGTCCAACATCTGTGTCATCAAAAAATGAATTTTTTATTTAGTCTTTGGACGATATAAAAAAAAAAAAAAAACATTTGCATATTATAAAATTCATAAAAACATTTAAAAAGGAAAAAATTGTGTACTTCTTACCAAGTTCCCCCCACTGAGCATCCTCCGGCAGGACTAAGTCTGGATCTCCTCGGAAATCCAACCCGGCATAAGCATAATCATTGACCATCAACATCTATGGTCGCAGCTAGTCGAAGAAGGTATCATCATACTTGATTATTGGTCCAGCTACGTGTCGGGCCATGAGCTGACACCATCTCAGCATCCTTGGATCTCTGGGAGCCGGTAAATTCCACTCCACCTGCAGTCTCAGTAATGGAACCCTCTCGAGAAATAAGGACACTAACAAAGACACGTACCCAAATTTCTTCAGGTTGCCTCGTCTGCATTTGGTCAACTGCCTTTTCATGCTACGAAGCACTGCATCTACCCAGTTAAAAACCCGAGGTTCAGTACACTCTATAGCATACTGAAAGTAAATCTGGAGCACCATGTGAGGAGCGGAGCTCCCGGCCATACGTGCAATGGTGAATAAAATAGTGTGGAGGGTCAAATCCCACACTCCCCAAATAGCTACTTTCCCTTTCTTCCTCTCTGCCTCAGGAACATAGTGTAAGCGGAAGTACTCACTCATGGGCAGCCCACCGCCTCTGCTACCAGTCAGGCTCATGTGGTACCCACGCCATGACAGTCCAGTCAAAAAGTAAATGTCCTCAATATCTAAGGACAGTGTGTGGACCCCTACATGGAATCCCTGCTAATCGGGATCCCACATATGCACAAGGTATTCTAATAACCTGACTTGGGCCCTCATTCCCGAGATACGAAAGTACTTCAGAAGACCACAGTTTTTCAAAGCGACAATAGTGGGTGGATGATTTCCAGCAATGGAATTGTCTTCTTCGTGCTCCCTTTCGCGCCATTCCAGAACCATTTTGATGGCCAATTACCTGCATAAGAAGCACAAAAAGGAGATTAATAACTCTACTCACAATTTGGTTTTCTTTCATTGAGAAAAACTTTAAAAAATTCTTATGCTTTGAAGTTCTCACAGGTGCCCTTTAGGCATAGTGTGAGAACCTCATAGGCTGTTGTGGGATCACCTGTGAGAATGACCCATTCTCGCAGGTCCTGTGTAGCCCACCTGCGAGAATGGCTGAGCACAAGTATGGCTCATAAAACCAACTCAAAAAATGATTTTTTACCAATGAAAATGAAAAATAAAACCATGAAAGAGTAGAGGACAAAGAGCCTTCCTCATTTTCGTTGACGGCTCGTCGAATGGATGCTCGTAACTCCCACAATCTGATGCCAAATTTTGAGGGTAAAAGAGGGGTTTTGGGGTTCAAATAGTGGAAAAGTTAAAATGATATGGTAAAAAGAGTTTTACTTCTTTATATTAACTTTTACCATGTTATTGATTTTTTGATAATTATTTATTTATTAAAACCTAATCCCTAATGCCCTTTTGAGTGTAACTTTTGCAGACGTAACGACTTCGATGTTCATATACAGGGATGCGGACATAATTCTTCTTTGTCATCACATGTTTTGATTGTTTTTTATGGTTTTTGTATAAAACCTCGAGCTTGGTCTTTTTCCATTCTCACGCTCGAAAATACATGAGAACGTGGTCGAGCATACTTTTATCACTTTTTTCGGCTCAACAAGGTTATACGAAAAAGGAACCCCCCTGGAGTTCTCTTTAAGCTCTTTTCAGACTCTCTAAATATGAAAAGATAGTCGATCGACCTTGCTATTTTCACGCTCGATAAAGTATTTGAAGAAAATGTCTGGTGGGCGATAATTTATCTCTTTTTCGGTCTCATCAGACTATTTTACGAAAAAGGAACTGAGAGAGTTCTCTTTTAAGTGTTTTTCCAATCTCTATAATCACGAAAAACCTTTGAGTTTTCTATCTCTGGACTCGTTAAACAAACATTGACAGACCCGTAATGGGACCGAACCACTCCTTCCTAGAGTTCGTTAAACATACTCCGAAATACTTATCCGAAGGATAAGCTTATATCTACAAGCATATGTTATCCTCCTCAAGCTTGTGTAAAAATAAAGAGGTACTCGCCAGAAATGGTGGGGGAAAATTTGGGAAAGGGATATGTTTTCATCTTCATATTGATTGGCCGTAAGTGTCACTCTTGAACATGACACCTCCTATTCATTATATTTGAAGCCGGTTTGGGAAATCCATTTGCCTCTCATTCAAATTGCTACAAGGTCATACCCTGTGTCGTCTTTGAGTCAATGCTTCCAAATCATTGGTCGTGTCATTCATATGTTCAAGAGAATTCCATCTTAAACCTTTATTGAGTCTGTCATCTGCAGTTGTCCATTCTCTCTGTGTCATCCTTCCCTGTGTCCAGTCCAATTTACATCATACTCTGTTTCACCTTCAAAATTTGTTACTCATTTCGAGTCATTGATGGGGGATACATCAAGGCCCTCCTGTGACGAGTTTTGTTCCGTCGACTTTATCTCATTATCCGGAATCAAGACTTAGAAATTCTTTGGTACCTTGTAACTTGCATGCCTCAATGGTAGGTTTCCTCTCTTTCGACAGTGGGTTTACATCATTGACCCCTGATCGAAATATTCTGTCGAATGTTCAACTTCAACTCATTCATTCATACTCGATGGATTGTACTACAGTACCTTGGGAGTCATTGACATCAATGGTGATTTCCCTCGCACTTGTTAACGGTTTCATCAATGACCGGTAATCAAGTGGTTTCTGTCATGTTCGACTTGAACACATGTAATCACATGGTTAGATTCGTACTTCTGGGCGACGAGATTGAAGACCCTGGATATCATCTCTTTGTCTAGGTTGTGATGGAGTATGTATAATTTGCGACACATAGATCCACGTTGTATGTCTCGTGGCTATGTCGTCTTAATTTGAAATTTCTCGCATAGATCCACAGTGTATTCCTGGTGGCTATGCTATATTTTGACGGCATGAATCCATAGTGTATGATTGGTGTCCATGACCTATGTCTACAATGTCATCCGTCTATGATCTGAGTATGGGAATGCCTACCTCAGAATTGATATATAGGATATTTTGCAGATGCTTGGTTGTTTGCAGGTTTTCGATTAGGTGTGCTCCTGGCTTCCGACACACACATGCAATTTACAAAGTATTTCGGCTGTCACTGGTTCCGGCCTCACACTTTGGGGGGCATTTTGTTACCCATGATTTTGGTCAGCATGATGGTGTATTGATGATGGTGTACTCAGGCTCCTCATAAGAACTTTCTCCTGAGAAAAGTGACATTCATCTCTTCCCAGAAAACTCACTTTTGAAGAGAGTTCGCAGGTTGCTAGTATCCCAGGGTGCGAGAATGACCCATTCTCGCAGGTTGCCTTAAGCTAGGGTGTGAACTTCTCGCACTATTCTACATAGCTAGGGTGCGAACCTTCTATAAAGATTGGAAAAAGATGAATTCTTGATGGTTCTAGAAGGGAATCTTCTAGAAGAATGGGTTGGCATTCGAATGGTTATCCTTGTACTGGATTCCCTGATATTGTGGGATCATTCTTATCCAAGTAACCATCTCATTCTCTCCTATATATTGATGGAATTCTCATGGAAAAGGTTAAGCAAGATTCATTGGAGAATTGGTGAAAGAATTGTGTGAAGGACTTAGCTTGAACAAGATCTTGGAGACTCTAGCAAATCTATCAAGAGGATTTGATCTTCTTCATGCAAGGATTGAGCAAGTGTGTGTGTTGGAGCCAAGAGTCACCGAAAGGAAGCTTGCAACATCAAGGTGATCAGGTTGTAATCTTTTGCTTTCAATTAATATGATACAGTGGCATGTCCCTTTCCCATAAATCTATTCTCACTTTATTGTGTAATTCCTTGATCATACACATAAGTTGACAGTTGAATATGTTTTGCTATATTCACTTTGGTTTGTTTGTGTTGTCTTGGTCTTGACTTCACGAGAGCACTGGAGAGAAGCGGGAGAAACAGAGACCCTACGAAGCGATACAAAGGTGTGTTACTTGTTCCTCCCTACTAGCTAATTCAATGGTCAAAACTTAGGGAAAGAGTCTTGTCCTGTCTTGTTTTGTTCTAGATCCAGATGGATCTAGGGAGATCTGTTAGTGTATGCACCTACCGATTAGTCCAATAACATCTGGTAAAACTAGAATTGGTTGTTCAGTTATCTTCTTTTTCAACACTCTAAAGCTTTTCTCAACCTCCTTTTTCCAATTAAAATACTTATGTTTCTTCTTCACAATATCCATCATGGGTGCGCATATACCACTAAAATTTCTGATAAAATTTCTATAAAAACTTGCTAACCCATGAAAACTTCTCACCTCGAATATGCTCCTGGGTGACGACCATTCTTTGATTTCTTTCACCTTCTCTGGATACATCTTCAATTCATTTGAAGAGATCAATAAACCCAAATATATGAGTTATATCTTCATAAAAGAACTTTTCTTCAAGTTTATTAACAACTTTTCTTGTTGCAATCTCCTCATCACTAATGTCAAGTGCTTTAAATGCTCTTCCTCTGTTCTGCTGAAAACTAATATATAATCTAGATATACAATGGAAACTTTACCTATGAATCCCTCCAGTACTTCATTCATCAACATCATAAATGTGCTTGGAGAATTTTTCAATCCAAATGGCATAACTAGCCATTCAAACAAACCTTCATTTGTCTTGAATGTTGTTTTCCATTCATCTCCCTCTCTCATTATTATCTGATGATATCCACTCTTCAAGTCTATTTTTGAAAAATAGCTTGCTCCACTCAAACATTCCATCAAATCATCCATTATGGGTAAATGAAATCTATACCTGATGGTGATCTTGTTGATAGCTCAGGAATCTGTACACATTCTCCATCCTCCATCCTTATTTGGACTCAATACAGTTGGCACTGCACATGGGCTTAGACTTTCCCTTACTAAAACTTTATCCAAAAACTCTTGAACTTGATTCTTCACCTCTTCATTCTCTCTAGGTGTCAACCTATACGCTACTTTATTTGGAAAAATGGCTCCTAAAATCAAGTCAATATGGTGGCTAATACTCCTAATGGGTGGTAATGAGTGAGGAAAATCCACTACTATGTCAGCAAAATTCTCTAACAATTCTTGGATTTATTCATGTAAATCATCCACAAAAGTATTGGTAAGGATAACTCTTGGCTTCCTCACTACAACAAATTGAATTTATTGATATTTCTTAATCTCCTTAAAGAGTTCCTTCCCACTCATGAGAAGTATTCTTCTATTGGCTTATTTCTTCCCTTTCTTCTCTTCTATTGGCAGTAACATGTGAGTTCTACCATTTTTTTTTAGAGTATAAGTATTATTTCTCCCATCATGAATGACATTCCTATCAAAATTCCATGGTCTCCCCAACAAAATATGACAAACATCAATGGGAATTACATCACATAGAATCTCATCTTTATAGCCTCCTATTTTAAATTCAACTTTGCATTGTTAATGTACCATTACCTAATGTCCTTTCTGCAACCACGGTACTTTATATGGAATTGGGTGTGCATTTGTCTCCAGCTCTAGCTTCTCCACCATTTATGTAGATACTAAATTATCAGTGCTCCCACTGTCTATAATCATCTTACAAACTTTGTCCTTTGTCTTACAAGAATTCCTGAACAACCTCGTTCACTGAAATGGGTCTTCTATTTCTTTCTCGGGCTTTAGAAGAAATTTCCTCATCATAAGGTTTTTTCCTCCTTTTGCTTCCCATGCTTCCACATTCTTTTGGGCTTCAGAAATGTGTGATTATCCTCCTCCTCTCTTCCTCTCGGGACATTCCCAAGACATGTGGCATGTCTTTCCACAGGCATAACATTTAACTCCACCTCCTCTACCTCTTCCTCTTTCTCGAGGAAAATAATTTATCCCACCAAATGGTCTCCTTTGGGAAATTCTTCCTCTTTCAAAGAAACCATATGATTTCTCATTATCATATTTATCTTTCAGTGCCTTATCATAAACAACTCCCTTATCTCTATTTAAGCCTCTATTTATGTTTCGTTGACTCTGGTTTCTAGCCAACTTTTCTTCTGCCTTCAATGCAATCTAATAAGCATCTTCCATTGTCCTTACAGTCATCATGTTGATTTCATCTTGAATTTCATACCTCAAGCCATTTATATAACTGAATACTTTTTCCTTATCCTTCTCCCTTTGTCCAGTCCTAATATTCATCCTATAGAATTCTTCTATATACTCTTTCACTGTCATACCCCTCAGTCTCAGGTTCTACAACTTTCTAAACATCTCTATATGGTAATCCTTAGGTATGAATTTATCCTTCAATTTGGTTACCATACAATCCCAATTATTTATCTTATGTTTACCTTTACTCCTCCTTTCTACTTGCAGTTCATCCCACCATGGTGTTGCATGTCCCTTTAATATCATGACAGCATGTCTCACCTTCCTTCCTTCCTCGACATATTCATAGTCGAAATACTTGTCCATGGACCTTATCCAGTCCAATAGCTCTTCAGCATCCAAGTTACCTTCATACATTGGGACGTCCATCTTTTCTCTAGCTCCCAACTTCACAATAGATTTCAATAAGCGTTCTTCAGCCACATCTTCCTCTGTAGCTTCTTCAACTTCTATTTCTTCTATTTTTTCATCATTGACATCTTCAACGGCATGTGCTCTCCTTTGTATTGCTTCCATCGCTTCCAAACTTGCACGAATTTCTCTCATTTCTCTCCCTACAGCACGATTTTCTATAGGTGGTCCTGTGCATACCCTCGGTGGCATCGCTTCAACTGTTTCCAAAACACAAAATACAACTTCGATCTTTTTCAGGCTCTAATACCACTTGGTGAAAACCCCCCTTCTCTCCAAGGGAAGCGCGACCTCTCGATCTTAGGATCTTCAAAATCTCTAAGTTGAACTGGCTCTTCCACTCACTGGCTGGAACCTCCAAGAAAATCCACGAGTCTTTGTGAAATTCCACCCACGTGAACAAGCACTAAGCACAAGTCTTCTCCACGTGACCACGCCTTGTGACCACATGCCTATCCCCAAAAGGTGTTTCATGATTTCGTGTGTCGGGTAATTGTATATGATTGAACCCGACTCTCTGTCTTTCGAACTACTGAGTTCCAAACTTGCGAACCCGCGTCTAGAAAGTGATAGCTCTTTCTCCTTTAGCCTCCGCCAACGTGACCTTTGGCTAGAACCTGGGGCCCAAAATATTATCTTTTCACGACTTCACACATCGCGATGTTAGAGTATCTCTCACCTCCCTTTTCCCGAAATCTAAATCTCCACCTCAGATCGACGGTCCTTATCTCTTTCGCAACTGACGGTCAAGATTCCACTTCGTGAAACAGGACTTCGCATCTCGGCTATCGAAAGACTACTCGTCTCCCTTCCTCTGATACCCAAACTTGTGATTTCTTCGAACTTTGTTTGTGTCGGATCGAAGTTTCACGACCTTCCATGTCCCAATGGCTATGATTAAATCTCGATTTTTCTCTTCGCGATTTTTCACAACTCCTACCTCCAACTCCCCAATTTATGAATCAACAAAAAGTTGATATATCACCATGTTTCCTACCTCAATAAGCAGCCATGATCGTATTGCGATTTCAGACTTCACAAATTTCACTCTGAATTATTTCTCCCGCTCAATCCTCCATACTTGTTCTTCCTTCGAACTTTCAATTTATGCGCTCCACATTTGAACACTTCAACTCTTCAGAACTTAGAAATTTTTCTAAGTGTTTCCTCTCGAGACTTAGAACCACTACTCCTCCTGAGCTTCTGGAAAATGAAATTAAACCTCGGCCCTGGCGCACGCTTGTGCTCTACGTATTTTTTCCAAAGACTTTTTGATGCCCTCCTGACATACTCTGCGCTCAACCTTCTGAGCTTTTGAAATTAGAATAAGTTTTCCTCTACACGCACTCCTTGCGCTCAATATGCACACTTTTCATACGAAATTCCCCCCACTAACTCTTCTGAGCTTCAAGTCGAAAAATACTCTCTCACACGCACTCCTTGCACTCGATATGCACTCCTTGCATAAATTACAGAAGAGAAACAATTGAAACTTATTCAATTATTCATTCTCCATGAACCTCATACATTCACAGAATACATAACAACAGTCAAACAGTATCAACACTCTACAATTGAATCAATTTTATCTGTTCTATTCATTTCAAGGAAAATAAACATGATTACACTGCTATCTCTTATAGACACAAAATGAAAAACTTGTCTAAGGACCGAGAGCCTCTTCGGTCTTCTTCCTCCTATCTAAATTCTATCACATTCTACTATGATGATTACCTACTCAGCTTAATTAATGTAACCTAATTACTAATATGGGCTAATATCCCACACCTATAATATATTACAGTCGTGTAAGGATTTACAATCATTCTATAATTTCAAGCGGTGGCCCAACTTCACATACATTTAACTTAGTTAACGAGAAAATCAAAAAAGATCTCCACACCACTACAAAGTTAGTTAAGGTCAATTTTGTCTCCTTCGATGCGTTGAGGTGTCGACTGCACTTCCACCTCCACTTCCATTTGATGTGATAGTGATGCTCCTGCATCACAAACCCCCTCAAATCCATTAGAGCAGAGGAGGAAGAGAAATCACATAGTAGAAAATGCTAGAGTGAAATTGAGCAGACAGAAAAAACAAGGTTTGGCTAATGCAAATGGAGAATTTGACATTGCAATGGCCTAAAGAAGGTGGTGAGAATGGGTGGTTGACATACGGAGATGGAAACCATCCCTCATATCCCACTTTCATTCATAATTTGGAGTACAACAGAAGGACACAATAGTCGACAGGAGGAGTTCACATGGGTGCAACATATGGAGAAAGGACAAGTGAGGTGAGTGCTTCCTCAAGGAGGAGATAATAAAAGGAATATAAAGTATGAATGAGAGGAAAGGTCAAACAAAGGAAAATAAATGAGGAATGTCCCTATGTGATGAGGAGAACATGTCAACCGAGCCCGAGTGCAACCACATGGTGGTCAGAGCACATCCCAAGTGAACCAAGGAGGCTTAGTCATCAGATAGGTTGGAATGTGAGTTGTTCATTGATGCTAAGATACCCCATATTTCAAGTGGTGGCTAAATTTTCTTACCAATCAGCTTGACTATTGCTTATTCTGAATATATGTAAAAATACCATCTTCTGATAGGCTTTAGGTTCTTTAAAAAATCTGTAGAATATGGATATAGGTGTTGCGCCCTAAGGGAGTAACATTTTTTGCAACTGTATGATGGAATTTCACAAATCTCCTAGTATGAAAAGAGTGTTTCAATTGTGAGCTTTAGTCAAGATGAGACCTTGTAGAAGATCAGAGGCCTCATCTTGATTATTTGAAATTTGTCCCAAAATCCAAGATTAGTCCAATTCAAAAGTTCCATCGGGGTCGAAGAGAACCCCTCTTGCTCCTACCATCCCATATTTTGATTAATCAATAGTTGATCTCGAATGATTCCTCTATTCTAGAGACAATGGTGAGGTCAGATTTGTGGAAGAAAAAAGGGCTCAAAAGAGGTGAGATTTGCTCAAATCTAGTGAAAATTGAAGTGGTTTTCTAGATAAATAAGAAAATCTACAAGAGAACAGGGCCCAAGCGAACAAATCCACCGATACCTGGTGAGAAATATTCAAAGGATAATTTATGCAAGGAGAAATAACTCGATAACTGACTCTGATACCATGTTGGATCCAAGAAATATGCATTAACATACATTGAAATCCAATCGGTCTAAACTCATATGCATGCATCAATAGATAGTAAATCAAAGAAAGAAAGAACCAAGAAAGACAAAAGAAAGAGATAATTATTTATGTGGTAAAACCCTAATGTGGAGAAACATCCACAAAAATCTTGGTTTTCTAATCCTTAGGAAAACTCCAATCTTACAAGAGCATCCCTCCACATATGCCTTAGAGAACATACATTCACTATAATATATGACAATAGGACCTCCTTCACCTCCTTTATATATGAGAGAGTGAAAAGAAAACAAATCCCATGATGCATGTGGGATAAACTCTTTTTACAAGATAGTGAGTTATTGAAGAATAACTTTACAAAATACCTTTAAGCATTCATTAGCACATTCTAGTAAAGGTCCAATGGACCCATTATAATATTATGAGGTAACATGGGCACTAGAGGATGCTAGGCGGGAGGCATACCAATTTTTTTTTTAGCTTTGGTATTTCACCGAGGATGATGTTAATCTCAGGGGGAGGGGAATGTAATACCCCACTTTTTACCCCTGTATTACGAATGTATATGTAATGATGAAATGGCTATAAACCTATACATATGAATTCTAAGTAAAGAATGGTCATTTGCTTTGGAAATATGTAAATCGAAATATAATATAAATACCATTAAAATTTGCAAGCAAAGAAGGAAATGAAAGGGAGCTATAAGTCCACAAGAGGGGGGAAAAGGGACTTAGGAGGCTAAGACAAAAAAAATGATGTTTTATTATATCCCACACTTTGTCCTAATTTCTATAACATTTATCTATACATATTAAATTATTCACCAATTGTGAGATTAATATTTTAAAAAGAAAGATATGTGAGTTTCTTATGAAGGCATGTGATCTCTTCTTATCATGCAATATATAACATATGATTTAGGACAATGCAAGAAATTCTTCATTCATTATTCCTTTGATTTTTCTCCTTTGATTTTATAATGTCATAGATTGCTACCATGAAAGTACATGAAAACTATGATTGGGTTTATGGAAAATTACTAATAAAAAAATGAAATTGCAATGGGAATTCTCTAGTTCCCAACTGTAGAGATTCTATGGACAACCTATACTAGAAAACTTGAGGGAAAGGGGATAACCTAAGGGATTGTTTAGCAAAGAAGGGAACCTCATTCTTGGTGTTGTGAACTCTAGCGGGGAAAAGAGGTTAGTTGAATGGGATTTTTATAGTTAGAAATATGAAAAATTAGTTAATTCATTTTCTAACCTTTTTGGGAATTGGGTTGAGTGAGAGATATTACAGACAAGATATAGATTTTTTCCCTTGTGGATCCATATCCTCGGGTTAGGGTTGACCTCTATGATAGAGAATCTATATCTAGGTGGAATGTTCTTCATTGGAAGAAAGTTGGTAGATAAATCTCAAAAATACAAGTACTTATTTATTGTTTATGAATACGTAAACCGAAATTACTTTTACCTATGTGGATTACTTATTATGTTATGATTTTCTTATGTTTAAATGAATTTAATTTTGCATATATGAAATGAATTACATTACATGACTTCCATTTATTTATATATGTTCATAATCGATTTGTTTACCTATGTTTTCACTAATTATACATCAAAATGCTTGAATGGTGTAATTGGAGTTGATTTTGAAGTGCCCCATCAACTCAATTGGAGTATAAAGGTGGTTGGGTATGTTACAAACTTACATTATAAACCATGAACCTAGAGATCCAACCCTCTCCCCACACCCTTCCAACCAAATTTTGTATATATAATACTGATCATATTTACCCCACAATTAATGCTCATCACCCTTCGCTTGCAAGTGTGTAATATACCTTAACTCACATTACACCAAGTTCAAAATTTTGGAATGTAAATAAGGGAACATTCCCATATTGACCTAGATATGTGAATGAAATCACCATAGCTTATTTCCTTTGCATGATTCACACTTCAATCTTCTTTATGTTATGTAGGGTGTCACCTTGCAAGTTAATTCGACCAAGAATCTATCTCCATCAACTTAATTCAATAAGTATTATCAAGTTTTGTGATGTGTATTGTGTCACCTTTCGAATTACTTCAATTAAGAATATATCTCTATCAATTTAATTCAATAAGTAATATCAAGTTACTTCAATTAGCATTGATTAAACCCTAAGGGCTTGTCATACTTTCCTAGTCATAACCTAAAATGCATATGCATAAGAAAAGGACCTTAAGGAGTTTTCCAACCCAAAGGAGATTTGTTATGTCTCAATTGCATGGCTTCACATACTCATTGTGCTTCACTGAAAGGGATAGATAAGGAAATAATGCAAGTACCCACCTACCCTTAACATCAGGAAACAAACAAGTAGGCATGCACCAAAACGTATCCCAACAACTGCCCCAAAAACCAATCTCAAGTACAACACTTATTTGTCAACCCAACCCTAATTAACCCTCTCATTTTCATGGGACTTTCAAACACTTTCTTTTCAAATCCTATTCCGCAAGGGATTGAGCTTGAGCTTTGGGAGAATAAATATAGTAGTTAGTAAGGTCCTTAAATGTCAACCCAACATATGAGTCAATAATATTATATACTTATCTCATTGGAAAAAACACATGGAAAAGGTCACATTCATTTCCGCCCCAAAGGAGGCCTAAAGAAGCAACCTCCTAATGTGAGAAAAGCTCAATGTTTTTGGGGGTGTTGATCTGAAATATTTTTCAAGGTACTAAAGATAACACCATGAGGATAAATCCTCCTACATTTTTAGAGAGGCGGTACTCTTCTTTAAATAAAATACAAAATTTATAGGGAATGCTATAAAATACTATACTTTAAGGAAATAGATATTCGCATGTAAAGAACACATGAGAAAGGACCAAGCCTATTCGAAAATAAATATTCAAAATATTGTACAATATTGTAAACCATTAAAATGAGAAATCTTAAATTACTTTATTTCCATCATAGCATAATCAAAGTAGAACATGTCATTGCACAGAATAAGAAATAAGGACCACCTTTGCAAATAACTTAACATGATTTTGCATTTAAAACTCAAAGAGATTTTGATAGACACGTTCTTGAAATCTCATAGTTAAAACTCAAAGTCATAGAAATCACTAGACATGTGCCTCGAATAGTTCTCTCGGGAACCTCAAATAATATACAAATGTTTAAAAAAAAAAATCTGTAATATTCATAAAAGTAAAAGCATTTGTCCTAAACAGACTAGGATGGGGATCTCGTGGACCAATAATAAAAGAAAGACCTAGAAGGGGAAAAAAATTCACATTTGAGAATCGACCTTTGGTTTTCACAAATCATGACACATAAAAGGTTGAATGACTGCTAACTGAGAAGAAAAGGCAATAAATGCTTAATGGGATGACTACTTGACTTACTATGATGGAAAAACCAGACCCCTTCATTTATCTCTTTTGTAGGTTGCTCAGTTGAAGGTGCCCTAACGATAGTAACTCTTTTTTTTTATTTGGTTCAATTATTTTGACCAAGACATTATTTAACCATAGTTCAATGTATTCTCGCATGGGAGCAATCGTTGTTTCGTGCTTGATCCTTGCATCGAACAACTCATTTTCAATATCTTTGAAATCAAATCCTAGTTGATGAACTGCATCTTGAATGTATTCATTTTTGTTCATGTAATGAATTAGACACTTCTCCACTTCTTCCTATGAATATTCAGTTAGCTTGTTAAATTCACTTTCCCATGAGGTTTTAAGGGCATATATTTGTTTTTGTAATCGATCCCTTGAAATAAATATTGATTCCATTATTGAGAGTGGACCCTCCAATTATTTTTTTAAATCAACAAGATTTAAAAACAAATCACTTATTTTTGTGTTTATGGTGTCACATTCAACAAGTATTTCTCGTAAACACTTGATCCTTTTTAGCCAACAACATCCATTTATTTTTTTTAGTCGAACTTTAGAAGGAAGATTGTGTTCCCTTCTATGAACATCATTCATATTTGATACTTTGGCAGAAAAGGTACTGATAGCTTCTTTATAAAAATGATCATCATTGTCTAAGTCTTTTTGGAGACATTTCTTGAAGTTTAGAATCCTTGAAGAGAGAGTAGTTGAACTAGTGGTTAGTTCCCAAATTTCAAGGATTAAAGAAATTATCTTTTGAATATTATCTCAAATGTACTTTCTAATAGTCATCAATAGGATTGAAGCACTTTTTAATCTCGAGCTTGACTCTGGTGTGTCTTCTAGACTATTAAGTGGTCATACAGTAGCAATTAGCTCAACAAATAAAGGTCTTGGCAATAGAGAATTATCTAGTTCTTTCACTCTCTCCTTCAAAATCAAGTTTTCTTTTTGTATTTCATCAATTGAATATTTTAAAGCTTCTCCCGTGGCTTCATGGAATTTTGTAACCTTAGAAGGTTTTACTTCTTACATATCAATTTTTGAATTCCATTTTTCAGCAACTTTCTTATTTTTTAAATTAACTTTCTCAATTAACACTTTCTTTGAACTTTTATTGAAGGTCATGTGATGTAGTGTGGCAAACTCTTCTTCAAACATTATTGGATCCTAACAAGCCAGTTCTTTTGTTATTTATTTATTTTTAATTAATCACTACTCAACCCAATCAAGCTCTCCTATTACAACATCAACCTCCATGTCTCTAAGTTCACATTCAGGTACTTCCTGACTTGCCTTTTGAGATATTTCTCTTTTTCTCTTTAGACGTACAAGGGTTGTATGTGATTTTTCAATATCCCTTTTAGAAGGGTCTTCATCTCCTCCATTTCCAGAGTTTCTAGAATGAGAATTTATTTGTCCATGATTGTTTCCCTGAGTTGTGTTCCTTGTTGAACAGATTTTCTGTGAGAAATTGGGTGAGTAGTGTTGATGTTTGGAAAACATCAGGAACATTCTCTTGGAATAATAATTAATAATATAATTATTGATTATTAAATATCATATATAATAAGTAAATGATAATAATAAATAGTTATTGATTATTCAAGGGACGCATCCTTTCATGGATGGTCACCATATGTTCCCTATATATGAAACACTCATCATTGTAATAATATATTAAATATATCTCATATAAAGAAAAACAACATGGTATTAGAGAAGTACTGGGATTGACTCCTTGACGAGGGCCCAGGACAATGAGAGTAGAGTAAAATGTTGGGAGTGTTAAATTTATGGGGTGTTGGAAATACTAAAAAACAACTGAGAGGGGGGGGGTGAATCAGTTGTATGTGAGCTTAAAAAATTTTAGGTCTGTTAAAACATTATTAATCTTTCTTCATGTGTCATTAACAACATACAGCAAATGGACAGTAAAAGTAAAGATCATCAGTCACACATAAAATACACCCAGAGACAGTTTTTCACGAGGAAACCCATAAAGGGAGAAAACCTCTTCTTCTTCTTTGAAATGATAGGCAGTCTTTTTCTGTTTTGTACATCATTTACAATTGAGAACCAACTCAATGTGAGACTGCTACCTCTGTTTTACACGCTACAACTTGTTTGAGAGCTCCAACTCTCTGGTTTCTCTAGCACCTACTAGAAGGAAGCACCAACTCCCTGAGTACTCCAGCACCAACTAGATGGAAGCACCAACTTCCTGAAAATTCCAGCACCAACTGGATGGAAGCACCAACTTCCAGTTACATAGGCTCCTACCTGCATAACAGAGAACACATGTTCTCCCTAGCACCACCCTACCACCCTGGTTTCTCTGGATGCAACCAGATGGAAGCTACAACTTCCTGTGTTCGAGCACCCACTTGAACTTCTGAGGACTACGGTCCTCCCGAGCACCTCCCAACCTCCCTAAAATATCAAATAATGAATACACAGACAACTTCATGCAGATAAATCACTTCTTACCATTCTTTTTTTTTTCTGTAATTCTTCTCTTTCTCTGTCCACCCAACAAGTCTCCTATGCATCACATTGTTCTGTCATTGTGCTCTTCATATGCTTCTTCTCTATCGTTCGGCTCTGATTCTGCTCTTTATTTCATCGCATTCTGGACCTCATCTATTTTATCCCACCACACATGTCCTTCTTACTATTTTATTCTTTTTCCCTTCAGAACAGCCAGCCCAATTCACTCTCGTTCAATTCTTTTATACAAGATACCTTGATGATTCCACTTCCCCTTCCATTCGATAATACAGGGACATCTGTCTTGGCACTTGAAACGCTAACAGATTTGTCATCATCAGTCTATTTCTCTTAACCGATTCATAACTGAAGCGTTAATGGGTGAGGAAGAACAGCAGCCCTCCGATTTGTTTCAAACTTTATCTGCACCGTTAGATAGTCTCTATAATTCTTGCCTTTTAAAATCGGGTTTCGGCAAAGTTCTTTTCATTTGTAAATCCCGATACACAAAATTCCATATATCGATCGAATCAATGATCCAGATGTAATTTTGGCTCAACGGATATGATAAATTCACGATATTGCATATCGCGATTTCACAAATCATGTTGCAATCCTTACCATATCCTGATTCGCGAAACTCCGACGTAGAGTTTGATCAACGGTCTGGGTGCGATCTTGTTTCAATGGTTACGATCATATCGCGATATCGCGTATCGCGATTTTGGCATTTCTAATGTTGCAAGTCCTTGTCACTTTCAAATCTTGATCCCTGAAACTCCTATGAGAGGTCAGATCAACGATCCTGATCATTTCTGGATCTGACAGTCTGGATTAGATCTCGCGATTTGCACATCGCGATTACTCCCACATCCCTTGTACTTTTAAAGGGCGCGCAGATTATCTTTGATCCAACGATGATCGGGTCTTCCGCTTGGATCTAACGGTCACTGAGTCATATCCACAACCATAACTGTACTCGCACTCTATGCAGAGATTCAACGGTCCAGATCACTTCTAGCTCGACGGCTGCGATCAAATCGCGAAATTGCATATCGCGATTTCAGATTTTTCGTTGTAAGTGAACACGGGACTCGTGAAACTCCGATTCCCGATTCCTCGATGGGAAAAAATCTGACAGCGCTTGATCCTTTGCCACTTGTCCTTGCGAATGGACTCTCCCTATTCCTTTGGGATTTCACCTCTGCATAGTAGAATTTAACCCCTGCGCTTAACCTCTGCGCAGCTTCTGTAGATCTGATGGCTATCGGCCTTTCAAGAAATTTGAATGGGATCCAACGGTCACTGGATCTCTATCTTCCTTTTTCTCTGTAAGCTTTTGTTGTGCGCATTTTTTTCAATGTTGTTCCTCCTGAGATTTTACGTCCGAATCCCCAAGGAATTTTATCCTTCTTATCCTGCCGTCTCCACTGTTGCCATTAATGACAACAACCATCAACACACATTTGTTGCTTGTTCAATATTTGCCAACAATCTCCCCCTTTGGCATTGATGGCAACACTTGCATTCAATCTCAACTCTCCTCTGCATTCAACCATTCAGACTCTCCTCTGCATTCGGCCAATCAGGCTCGAATCTGTTACCAAAACATTTTTAACTCCTCTGCATTCAACCATTCAGACTCTCCTCTGCATTCAGCCAATCAGGCTCGAATCTGTTACCAAAACATTTCGAACTCGACTCCTTTCTCCCCCTTTGACATCAATGTCAAAGAAGAAACATTCTTCCACTGATCTTGTTGTAGAACATACTCCCCCTGTCATCTATAAGCATTTAGGAAATTCACCATATATTCAATAAGAACTCCCCCTGACCAGGTGCACATATTAGAAACAAGAGTTTGTAACCACCATCTTTTGACGAAGATAACCAAAAGGGGTCGCAGCTAATGGTTTAGTGAAAATATTAGCAATTTGTTCTGTAGAGGGTATATAGTTCAGTTGAACAATTTTGTTTGATAGTTGTTCTCTGAGAAAGTGATACTTTATAGGAATATGCTTAGTTTTTGAATGAAGAACAGGATTCTTGGAGACACTTATGGCACTGGTGTTATCACAATGAATTGGAATAGGGTCAGTGTAGGTTACCTTCAAATCTTCAAGAGTTTGTATCATCCATAAGATCTGTGTGCATCAAGTAGCAGCAGCAATGTATTCTGCCTCTGTAGTGGATAATGAAATAGATCCATGCTTATTACTAAGCCATGCAACTAATGAGTCACCCAAAAAGAATGCTCCTCCACTGGTGCTTTTCCTCTCATCAACACAGTTTGCCCAGTTAGCATCTGAATAAGCAATTAGCTGGAAATTCTGATTTCTAGGGTACCACAGTCCATATGTCATTGTTCCCTTCAGATATTTAAATATTCTCTTGACAGTTGCCAAATGACTTTGTTTAGGAGCAGACCGAAAACGGCCTACCATTCCAACAGCTTGCATTATATCAGGACGGGATGTTGTGATATACAGAAGGTTGCCTATCATTGAACGATATGTCCTTTGATCAACATCAGGTGAGATATCATCTTTGCTTAGCTTGCAACCAACCACCATAGGTGTGTTGACTGTAGAAGATTCTTCCATCTGAAATTTCTTCAATATCTCTTTCAAATATTTTTCTTGAGAAATAAAAATTCCTGTAGAGCTTTGTTTTACTTGTAAGCCAAGAAAATATGACAGTTCTCCTATCATAGACATTTCAAAT
>ML783921.1:64705-75469 GCA_009831015.1 Picea engelmannii | reverse complement strand
TCTTCCAGAAGGCAAAATTTGTTCCATCAAATAGAGGGGGCTTAGAGGCTGAAGTCCCTTCATGACTTGTCATGTTTAAGCTTACAGATCTACCTTTAAATAAAAGGAACCTGCTCTGATACCAATTGTTGGAAATACTAAAAAACAACTGAGAGGGGGGGGTGAATCAGTTGTATGTGAGCTTAAACAATTTTAGGTCTGTTAAAACATTATTAATATTTCTTCATGTCTCATTAACAACATACAACAAATGGACAGTAAAAGTAAATATCATCAATCACACATAAAATACACCCAGAGACAGTTTTTCACGAGGAAACCCATAAAGGGAGAAAACCTCTTCTTCTTCTTCGAAATGATAGGCAGTCTTTTTCTATTCTGTACATCATTTACAATTGAGCACCAACTCAATGTGAAACTGCTACCTCTGTTTTACAAGCTGCAACTTGTTTGAGAGCTCCAACTCTCTGGTTTCTCTAGCACCTACTAGAAGGAAGCACCAACTCCCTGAGTACTCCAGCACCAACTGGATGGAAGCACCAACTTCCTGAAAATTCCAGCACCAACTTCCAGTTACACATGCTCCTACCTGCATAACAGAGAACACCTGTTCTCCCTAGCACCATCCTGCCACCCTGGTTTCTCTGGCTACAACCAGATGGAAGTTACAACTTCCTGTGTTCGAGCACCCACTTGAACTTCAAAGGACTACAGTCCTCCCGAGCACCTCCCAACCTCCCTAAAATATCAAATAATGAATACACAGACAACTTCATGCAGATAAATCACTTCTTACCATTCTTTTTCTATTATGTAATTCTTCTCTTTCTCTGTCCACCCAGCAAGTCTCCTCTGCATCACATTGTTATGTCATTGTGCTCTTCATCTGCTTCTTCTCTATCATTCGGCTCTGCTTCTGCTCTTTATTTCATCACATTCTGGACCTCATCTATTTTCTCCCACCACGCATGTCCTTCTTACTATTTTATTCTTTTTCCCTTCAGAACAGCCAGCCCAATTCAGTCTCGTTCAATTCTTTTAGACAAGCTACCTTGAGGATTCCACTTCCCCTTCCATTCGGTAATACAGGGACATCTGTCTTGGCACTTGAAACGCTAACAGATTTGTCATCATCAGTCTGTTTCTCTTAACCGATTCATAATTGAAGCGTTAATGGGTGAGGAAGAACAACAGCCCTCCGATTTGTTTCAAACTTTATCTGCACCGTTAGATAGTCTCTATAATTCTTGCCTTTTAAAATCGGGTTTCGGCAAAGTTCTTTTCATTTGTAAATCCCAATACACAAAATTCCATATATCGGTCGAATCAACGATCCAGATGTAATTTTGGCTCAACGGATACGATAAATTCGCGATATCGCATATCGCGATTTCGCAACTCATGTTGCAATCCTTACCATATCCTGATTCGCGAAACTCCGACGTAGAGTTTGATCAACGGTCCGGGTGCGATCTTGTTTCAATGGTTACGATCATATCGCGATATCGCGTATCGCGATTTCGGCATTTCTAATGTTGCAAGTCCTTGTCACTTTCAAATCGTGATCCCTGAAACTCCTATGAGAGGTCAGATCAACGATCCTGATCATTTCTGGATCTGACAGTCTGGATTAGATCTCGCGATTTGCACATCGTGATTACTCCCACTTCCCTTATACTTTTAAAGGGCGCGCAGATTATCTTTGATCCGACGATGATCGGGTCTTCTGCTTGGATCTAACGGTCACTGAGTCATCTCCACAACCATAACTGTACTCCCACTCTATGCAGATATTCAACGGTCCAGATCACTTCTAGCTCGACGGCTGTGATCAAATCGCAAAATTGCATATCGCGATTTCGAAGTTTTCATTGTAAGTGAACACGGGACTCGTGAAACTCCGATTCCCGATTCCCCGATGCGAAAAACTCCGACAGCGCCCGATCCTTTGCCACTTGTCCTTGCGAATGGACACTCCCTATTCCTTCAGGATTTCACCTCTGCACAGTAGAACTTAACCCCTGCGCTTAACCTCTGCGCAGCTTCTGCAGATCTGACGGCTATCGGCCTTTCGAGAAATTTGAATGGGATCCAACAGTCACTGGATCTATGTCTTCCTTTTTCTCTGTAATCTTTTGCTTCGCGCATTTTCTTCAATGTTGTTCCTCCTGAGCTTTTACGTCCGAATCCCCAAGGAGTTTTATCCTTCTTATCATATCGTCTCCACTGTTGCCATTAATGACAACAACCATCAACACACATTCGTTGCTTGTTCAATATTTTCCAACATGGGGTTGTTACAATCTCTATGTACAACATATTTACTGTTTTACTCCTACCTAAATTATAGAAAGAATTCCATAAATTATGGTGGGCAGTAATTTCTAGTGAAAATGTCTAATTACCTAAATATGAGGAATGTAATGTGTATTTACTTCTACCTATATTTATGCAAAGAATCGCATGAATTATGGAGGAACAATTTAACAAAGTCAAATGCTATGTGGATGGATTATAACCAAATTAATCTTTGGTTAGTTACAAAGGTATTCTCCAACTATTTATAAGAAGGAAAATTTAATTTAAATTTAAATTTAATTTTTCAAAGAGACGTTTATTTTTTGGATCAATCTAATATTTCTATAAAAAGACACTTGAAAGACAGAACAATAGACACACGCATTTTTTATCTCTCACACGTGGGATAAGTGATCTAAGGAAGAGACTAAGAAGTTGAAATTTTCTAAGTTACTTATTGATGTTCTAGTGTTTACTAAAGTAATATCGTATAGTATTAGAAGTAATTACCACTTGTGGAAAATTGTGCTTGTTTAATTTAACACTAGAAAATCAACATGGTTAGTCGTATGACATAGAGTATATGATGGATATGTGTTGGTAGCCATATGAGATCGAGTATATGCTAGATGTGTGTTGGTAGCCATATGACATATAGTATATTATGGATGTGTGTTGGTCATAGTAGATGACATATTATTTGGAGGGTCCTTGTATATAGTTGTGCACAAGATAAATTGATCTCCTCTAGGAGATGTTTTTTGTTTTTCTTGTTTCTTGTTCCGAGAAGGTCACATGTAATAGCTCTGAGAAGGAGCCATAATGACGGTCACAGGAAGAAGGCATGGAGCGAAATACCTTCCAACATGATATCAAGCAGAGACTGTAATATTCCAGATATAAAAAAGTATGAAGAACATAAATAAATAGCTAGAAATGGCAGATGAACAACAATATAACCAGAACAACACCACAATAATACCAAAATGATACCAGAATAACACCAGAAAGAGCACTTTGATTACTGAGAGAAATGTTCACTTGCCTCTTTGAGGGGGAAACCTCCAGCAGAGAAGACCTCTATTAAAATAATATCCAAGACAAAATTTCTCATACGCTCGACTCCTATTTATACTAAATACGTCTATCAAAAGAACCATCTAGAGGAAGATTCTTCTAGAAGCGAAAGCTTCTATTAGGTTTTCTTACGTTGGACTTATTATTCCTTATTGCTAGGCCTTATTAATATTGACCTTTATTACATGGAAATATATTATTCTACCTACCTGATGGGTTAGGTCCCTAACATGTCCTCCCCCTTAAAAATAGCCTTGTCCTCAAGGCTTGAGATGAGGAAATTGTTGCATAATGGTAGTTAGTTCCCAAGTGGCATCTGTTGGAGTTGTATCTTTCCACTGGACTAACACTTCCTTGATGGTTCGTTGACACAGACAACACTCACGTTGGTCCAAAACTACATGTGGTTGTAGCCAAATGGAACCTTCTTCATCCAACTCGGGAAGGTTGGTTTGAGTTTGGCACTTAGTTCCAGTCACCTTCTTTAGGCAAGAAACATGAAAAACAGGATGGAGCTTAGAATGACTGGGAAAATCTAACTGATAGGCCACATGTCCCACACACTTGAGAATAGTGTAAGGACCATAAAATTTGGGCACTAGTTTCTGACAATAGTGAGCCTTTAGGGTATTTTGTTTATAAGGTTGCAATTGAAGAAACACCTAATCCCATTCTGCAAATTGATGTTCAGAGAAACCTTGATCTGCATGTTACTTCATGCGATTCTGGTCCATGAAAAAATTCTCTTTTAGGGTACGGAGAATATCCTCTCAAACTGTAAGCATTTGGTAAACCTCCTCGACCTTCGAAACACCTCGAAAATATGAGAGAATTGAAGGTGGTGTTATCACCATAACAATTTTCAGACAGGGTCGAGGTCTCTGAAATTTACAAAAGAGCTACATCGAGATGGAGTCACGATAGTTTGGAGGATAGGGTCAAATATGGTGGAATATGGATAAATCTAGCAAAGACGTGAAGGTAATGGGGCCTGACAGATCGTAGATCTTGAAACGGCCCGAATCAATGGCTAAGGCACATATCGGGCGACGAAATAGAACGAAGTTTAATTATGCGAAGGAGGGTCAACAGAAAATACCATGGTTTCATTCATGGACACATGGCGCCTTTAGAGGTGCATCAGAGAGAAAAGAATTCTGCCTAAAACCATTCTCCCCAATCCCCGATATCAAAATTTGTTAAGGCTCGGTGGACCATAGATCTTGGAGTAGTCCAGATCGATGGCCAAGATGCATATCGGAGATTGAGGTAGCACGGAGGAGATATTTTCGAGGGCAGGCCCAGGAAAATACCATGGTTTCAAAGCATGGACATGCGGCACCCCCTAAATCATATCGGGGGGGAAAGCGGGTGAGCGTAAAACTGCTCCACCACACCCCAATGTCACGTGGTAAAAGAATCATTAGATACACGTCACTTACAAAGATCGTGTATGGGAAGGAAAGAGTTGACGTCTTATCAAATCACATCAATATCATTACTCAAGTACTTTACGTAGTGCAATGTCGGGTAAGCGCCACCACAAAGACAATCCGGAGGATCATCATTTGGGGTTGACAACCAATTGTGATAGACCATAGTTTGGACAAGTACGTTCATTAGAAATCTATGATTAAACACTCGATGACAATCATCCTCCAAAATATAGATAAATTTATCATGTTTTGAAGCAATCGATATGTCATTTTGAATGAAGTAATTAACAAGATCAGGGAGACAAGTCTGAGGTTTTTCTACGAAATTGGGAAAATGGATAAAGCTAATCAAACGGCCACCAGTGAGCCAGAATTTTCAACTAATTTGGAAAATTCATCAATGAGTAAGAAAGAAAGGTCAATTTCATAGATATTAGCAACAAAATTCCATACATATCCTTCTACAGAACTAGAGTCGGAAGTCATACTAAATCCCATCATAAGAGATGTAATCATCAATAGACACATGGACAAATGCTACAAGCATACAATGAAGAGGAAGTGGAGCAAGCGACAGAAGATAGGAGTCAGAGCTGAGGCGATCGAAAGCGTTGGGGAAAATCAACCAGTCTGGTTGAACACTCTAAAAGAAGAAATCGCCAATATGGAATAAGTTCTCAGGTTGAATTGAGTATGTTTCAGAAAATTTTGGACATATGGCATTCAATGAAAAAGCCTCAAATATATCAGACCTGTTTATAATGCTCCCTGTAAAGTAGGAGAATAGTTGTTATGCGTTACTCTTTTGTGTAACCGATCTCTATCTTTAGACTATGGGGAAGTTGAGGCGTTTTGAATCCCTCATGTAAATTTTCTATATATATCATCCCAAGGATAAATACGGCATGGATAAAGGAGGGACCTGCCCTCTGAGAAGGAAGACTTTGTAAAATCTTGGAGCTAAAGTGAATATGCAAATGCAAAAGAAAAATTTTGAATTGTTTATGAAAAGATTCTAATTGGTTGTGATATGAGTTATGTTTTCCTTCATTGTATGTATTTCCTGTGATATTTATTCCATTTACATTTTCCTATGTTTGAATTGGATGGTTTAAGCCCAGAATTCATCTCTTGAATGATCTTGGCTGAAACAATTCAAACTATGTGTATTTCTTCCTACAAATTCAGAATTCATTTTAATATGCTCTGATGTAGTTATGTGTCTTCTTTGTTTCTTCTTTTTCCATGCAAATTTTAAGTTAAACTCAGACTCATTGCCTCATTTAGCCTTTTTCCTCTTGAAATTTCTAATTACCTGCCACTGCTTTATTCATTTCTTACTCCATTTCACCCCCATTTCTTCGACAACTTTATAATACCTCCTCCCAAAACAAACCAAATCTAGCCACCAATTTCCAAAGAAACATCAACTAACATGAGATATCCCTCTTTGAGTTAAGCAGGCTAGTGCTTCAGCTCTCAAGTAGGTTGAAACAGTTACCTCTGTCATTTGTTTATCAGCCAAAAAAAATTTACAAAGTGCTAACATTTTGGCATTGTTGACGGGGATGAAATTGAAAACTTCTCCCTGGGAAAGAACAACATGGTTGAGTTCTAAGGTCTGAGAGCAGTAGGCACTTAGACACATATTGGTTGTATTCCTACTTTGGCGACTCCACACATCAAAAAAATCAGTTTGAAGGTGATTCCACTCGTAGAAGAATCCAGAAATTCAAATCTTCAATGGTGACTCCACTCTCAATGCAGAATACAAGTTCCAAAGAATTATTGGAGACTCCACTCAAGCTTCAAATGTAATTTAGAGACTCCACTGAAAGATGAGAACCCTTGACAGAGGTATGAAAAATCATTATGGAAGAAAATAAGTACTTAAAATTGGATTTTTTTTCAAGGCATTTTATTGTTTGTTATAAGTTGCCTTTGGTCCTTTCCTGAACATGCTAGAAAAAAAATTATTTACCTGCTGCATGCAAATAATGATCATGAAAATCTTGAAATTATATATCCTCCTCTTAAAGTTATACATATATCTCCTCAGATTATCACTGATTTTGATAAAAAAACATCCCATCTAAGCCATTTGATAACCATGACCAAGTTGATGAGCCCCATGAAGACAAGGCTAATATTTCACCTCTTGTGCTTGGTCCAACATCCTCCAAGACCCAGCATAGATACATACCCTTGAAGCTACCTCAATTCCTTCATGATTTTCCCACAAATTACTATAAGTACCTACTAGTATTTGATGGGGAACCTAATACCATCTCAGCTGAAAAATGCATCCAAGGGTTTGAGAATTTTCTAGAGTTATTTGAGATTGACCATGATGATGTCTGTATGAGGGCCTTCTCTCAATATTTGAGAGGGGACACCAAAGACTGGTTTAAACATTTGCAGCCTGAGACAATTATCTCATGGGAGGAATTGAATATGAACAAGAATTTGAAAGTGAATATGAACAAGAAAATGTTGATTGGGATCCTTAGCATCGAGTAAATAATATCATAGCCTCTTATGAAGTTTTCAATACTCATAAATTTTCAAAGGACTATATTCCACTTGTTGAAAGAGGAGGTACGAGTTTAACTCCTGATCCATTCCAGGATAAGTAGAGGACTGATTGTTTTATGTATTCATTTGTAAACCATCAAGAATATGAGGTTGCAAGTTAGCCTATTGAGGAGCAGGCTGATGTTCCAAATTTCTTCTTGTTAGATGATGTTGCAGATGTTACTAATTTGCCTAGATATGATAAATATGAGGATGATTGTGATGTTGATTTCCTAGAACAACTAGTTGTATGTTATTTATCAAAAAACGTTCCTTTTCAGCAGTTCAATGAGATCAATCAACCTACATATCATAGTTACAAAGAGCAAAGTATTGGATCAACTGAAGATAATTCTCTACCTTTATGGTTTGCTACATTTAAATTGTTAAGGGAAAATTTCCAAGATCATTATTGAGGCAAATGAATGCGTGCTAATGCAAAATCACGCTAAACCAATGAAACAAAATGACAAGATATTACAGCACTCTTCTCATGTGTTTGATGACCCTATTACTTGTTATCTAGAAGATCTTATCAGTTCAAAAATGCGGTCATCAGTCGAAGATAAAGCTGAAAATGAGCGTGTTCAACAATCCAAAGAAATTGAAAAATGTGCCTACAGTAAAGAAAATGAAGAAGGTCTTGAATCAGGTGAAAAAACCTTGCCACTATGTTTTTGTTCTTTTAAATTGCTAAATAAAAATATTTGTAATGTCTCAAGTTAGAAATCCTCCAGGCGTGATGGTAAATATGAAGAGAGAAGTGAACTTGAAAGTGGAGATTATCTTCCATTATGCTTTTCTTCCTTTGAATTGTTGAAAGCAAATCATGAGATAACAGAAGAAGCAAGTAACTCTAATTGCATTCACGGTGGCATTGTTTTACATGAGAAACTTGTCATCAGTCAAGAAGTCCAACAACATTATCATACATATGATAACCATGTTGTTGATCACATGGAAGGTTATTTTAGTTCATGTTTGCAGCCTATGCTCAATTACCACCAACTTGAAAAAGAGGATGAAGTTGATCAAGAAATTGTTGTTAAAGGTCATTTCCCTTCGCCTGAAACTAATATAGATATTCAACAATGTTTCCAGCAAGACAAAGTGTTTCAAAGTTGTCTTTCTTCCCCTGAAAATGACGTAGTGGTCCAATTTCTAAGCAGCCTAGATATGGATGAGGATTCTTAAACTGCATATGAGGAGACTCTAAGCAGTGAAAAAACACTTGCGAAGGAAGCTTGTTTTTATGTCTTAGCTCCTGAAAAGGAAACATTCTTTCATGTGTTTCATGATCTCGTGGCACGTTATATGGAAAACATTTATAATCAAGATCTACAGAGGATAGTGGGTTGCAAACTTAAGGATAAAGGGAGTGATGAATTGGTGTTTGTATTAAATATGGGTCACTTCACATCAGACGATGTTCTTTAGACATGGTTGTCTTATGTTTCAAGAAACTATTACTTCCATACTTCTCAGCAAATCTGTCAGTTTCTCGATGGAAGTCAACAGGTTGAATTGCATGAAAACAAGAGTGCAGTGAAAAGGGTGAAACGGGATAGTTTTTTTGTGCATGTTTTATAAGACCCATTTGTAGTTTTGTTGGAGGCAGTAAACAATCCAAATATTTTTTAGTTTTTGAGATTTGGATTTATGGACAAATTTTTAAGGGAATTATCAGCAAAAAAAAATTAGAACAAGCAAGTGCAAAGAAAACAAACAGTGGATGAAATATTGTCATGGTTGCATTAGCATTATGATTTCAATTGATTTGCAGTTCGTTTCAGCAATTAGGGTAGGTAGGAGTGTCTGAATAAGATTATTGGTCAACCATTTTTTAAATTTCTAGTAGTATGTACAGTTAGATTATGGCGGTATCTTTTTTTCAGCATCCAGTTGAGAGTAGTGTGCAAAGTTCGGTTTTAAAATTGACACTCAGTCTCCAAGATGTGACAGGGTACACACATATGTTTTGAAATAAGCCCAATGAAGAAGTGCTAAGCCCTAATATTGTCTCATTACCCATTAATTGGGGCATATTATATTAGTAATGTTATTTTATTTATGTCGGCTTTAGGCCATTAGTTGTAATTATACCTCCTAGTCTCCTATATATACCAAGGAGACATTTTCATTTTGAATCATCTTGTAATTGAACATTTAAGTGGGGTAAAAGGAGGTTTCCCCCTCGAAGAGGCTTATTATCTGAAATTATCTCCTTTTCAAGGCGTTGAGTACTTTTTCTGAGGTTTTTCTATGCTATATTGATAATTGGTTCTTAACATATGGTATCAGAGCTCAAGGTCTTGGGGTTTCGCTGCTACATCTGAGACACCTTGGAATTTTTGCCATAACTTGTTTTCTACAATGTTTTAGAAGGCATGGCTTGGATAATATTCCGTAGATGGATCAAGGTATGTTGGGCTCAAAATCATATCTTGAGGCCTAATACTTTCGGAGATACATCCTGTACAATATAGGGTTCTTGAATCATCCTGAAATGAGTCATTGCAGAATTTTCGCTATAAAAAATTTTCTGTAATGTTTCAGACCCTGAACTTTAGAGACCATTTACAAACATTAGTAAGGTATCTGTGGTTAAAATTTTATCTTCTAGATCATCATAAATTTGTAGATACACCTTGTGTAAGATAGGGTATCTGACTAGTCCTATTGGCTAGTCTCAAGAAGGTGTTCCAGGTAAAACAATCATAACTTCTTGCTGGAGTATCAAAATTGAGTGGGACTAGTTTCCTTGGATCGTGGACAGTCTGTAGTATTTTGGGTGTGAGTTTCAGAATTTTATATCAATTATTTTGTGCAGGGCACGCTATACAAGTGAGATCTCTTGAAAAGGCCAAAAATCGGCAAGTTGTGGGGAAGTTACTATAAATTCCACTTGGCACATCCAATTTTGATCAGACCTATGGAATTTCAGAGAAGAAATATCAGAGAACTACATAAAATAAATTTTCATACCCAGAAGGGACGAAACTTAGGAGATACAACAGAATACATATTGTCTAGCAGAACCACCTCAAAATCAAGGTTCAAAAAGTGATACTTGGCCAACATGCCACCAAAAAAGGGAACTTCTACACCAAATAAGCCTCTTGAAAATCTTACTTGGACTCTTGATGAAGGTGAAGAAATGCGTAGGGACATAAATGAACTACAAAAGAAGATGGATTCAATGGAAGCTAAGTTGGATACTAAGATGGATTCAATATAAGCTAAGTTGGATACTAAGATGGATGGTTTAAAAGGGGAGATCATGGAAGTATTGAAAAATTTCGTAACAGAGAAGACACCTGAAAGTGAAAATGTGTCCCATGAAATTCATGATGAGGACACAAGGAAGGTGAATCAAGAA
>ML783921.1:2301-44736 GCA_009831015.1 Picea engelmannii | reverse complement strand
AATAGTAAAACATCCTGTCATCAATCATGATGCATCATCATCAAGGTTAAGTGGTTCATCATCATAAAAATCCAGATCACTTGCGAGCAAGTGTCCTCAAAGAATAAGTTTTGTCAGTGCGCCAGAGCGGGATGTTACACGGATATTGGGAAGAAGGTTTCCTTGGAAAAGGGGAATGGATTGATCATGAACACCACATGAAGGAGGGATTCCCTAGGGAATGGAAAAAACCACTTGATGTTTATAGAGGATGGATTAAAATTCATGTGGCACAAAGGGTGTCTCAATTTCTTATATGGAATACAGTTGGGAAATAATACCAGAATGACCTTTTTTGAGCATATTTTCCATGCGATGGGAACTAATGATATTCGGGGAACCGGCAGTGATTCCTTGTAACTTATATGGTTGGCCCTCCTGGTCGAATTGCATAGTTAATTCCTTAAAATCCATGAGAATGGGACCCAAATTCCTTATCCATTTTGCACCCAACACAATGTCACAACCACCCATGTCGATAGAAAAGATATGAGTTTCCAGGTGGTAGTCACCAATTTGGAGATGAAAATTTTCACAATGCCCTCCACATTTCATGGACCCACCATTGGAAATCATGATTTGAAAATTATTGACTTCTCGAATATAGAAATTAGTTTCTTGGGCAATGCAGTGATGAATAAAATTATGGGTGCTTCCACTATCAACAAGAATGATGACCTTCCTATGCTTGATGTAACCAATTAGCTTAAGGGTTTGGGGAGTAGAGAAGCCAGTGAGATAATTTAGGGAAATGACTGGTTCGACTTCGGGAGGGTTTGAGGGAGGGGTTATGTCAGTGGGTTTAGGTGACATGGACAAAAGGGGTGCATCAACATCCTCTTCTGAAATATCCTCTGAGATGGCCATAAAATGATTTTGTTCCTTACACTTGTGTCCCGTAAAAAAAAATTCATCACAGTTATAACAAAGGCCTTTGAGTTAGTTTTCAGCCATTTTGGCCTTGGTCAATTTTTGGATCTTTAGTGGAGTATAAGGAGGAGTGGGAGTTACTGGTTTAGTGTGAGGAATAAAGGATGGTTTTCAGTTTTGAGAAGAGACAACATGTTGTGCTTCCTTAGCTCTTTTAGTAGAATCCACCCAACTTTGAGTTTGATCCATGAGGACATGGGCATGAATCTCATCCTTGAGGCCACTGATAAAACATTCTCAAAAAAAAGCATCAGACATGCCCTCTGTACGAAAATCCAGTCCCTCAAAAGTAGCTATAAATTCTTCCACTATGCCAAAATGTTTTAACTTTGTCAAAAACTCTAAATGATTGGTGTCGGTGTCAAAGCATTCATAAATATCTGCCACAAAGTGTTTCCAAGCCACATACCCTTGGCAGGCATTTTTCTCCATTTCCACCATTTCCAACATTCTTGATCTAAATGGAGAACACCATACCAGAGTTTGGCCAACTCATCTGTAATGTCATGCAAAGAGAAATAATGTTCCATTTGATTTACCCGGACAATGGGATCTGAGCCATCAAATTTGGTCACATCCACAAATGGAAGGTGTAGTTCATGTTGAAAGTGATGGGACTGAAAATTATGGGAATCAGAGGAAGTTTCAGCTTCGGTATGCAAAGGTGGGTCAGATAAGGGAAGATCTGGAAGGATATGCAGCTTGGCACAGATCATCGTAGTGATTGATTCAAGCTGGGTAGTCATGTTTTTTTTAAGGTATTGTTTTAGGTCTTGTTTGAGTTCCATGATTGAGGCAATGATTGAGGCAGCTATGGAGGAATGCATTTTTTTATTGATGGAGAAAATATTGGCACTGAGTTGTCTCACTTCTTGTTGGGTTTCTGTGAAATTAGAGTGCAAGGTATTAAAGCGAGATTCCAAGTCTTGGCTACGGGTATGGGACATGATGATGAGGGAACACAAAAATGGGCGAGTGGGGCCACACATAAAATGGGTGTTGTGTGAAGTGTATCACAACGATCAGGGCGACGAGTTGAATCCAATGGGGTAAAGCCCAAATAAGGGTGTTGGAAGGGGGTTGGGTCCACACAAAAAAAAATTGCTGAAAATTGATAGGTATGACTGTGACAAGTGTGAAGAGAGAAATCCAACAGAATAAGTATCAAATAATGGTGCCAACAGTATCTAGACTTAAAGACGTTAGAATACGTCTCTACCCTGAAAACAATTAACCCACAATTTTTTGTCGAGGAAGGTGCTTTGATACCACTTGTAATATTCCAGATATAAAAAAGTATGTAGAACAACAATAAATAGCTAGAAATGGAAGATGAACAACAATATAACTAGAACAATACCACAATAATACCAAAATGATACCAGAATAACACCAGAAAGAGCACTTTGATTACTGAGAGAAATGTTCACTTTCCTCTTCGAGGGGGCAACCTCCAATAGAGAAGATCTCTATTACAATAATATCCAAGACAAAATTTCCCATACCCTCGACTCATATTTATACTAAATATGTCTATCAAAAGAACCATCTAGATGAAGATCTGTCTAGAAGCGAAAGCTTCTATTAGGTCTTCTTACATTGGACTTATGCTTCCTTATTTCTAGGCCTTATTAATATTGACCTTTATTACATGGAAATATATTATTCTACCTACGTGAGGGGTTATGTCCCTAACAGAGACGTTTCCATACATGATGCTCAGAGACAAGAAGTCTCTAGGATAAATGTACCTCCCAGGACAGTACCATGCCAAATAGCAGAGACAATTCCAATGATCATGGATAAAGCGAGTCAAGAATGACTATATCACAACTATGGTAGATCCACTAGAGGAAGAAAATATATTATGAGACTCAGAGGGAGCAGGTGTAGCAGTCTCAGTACATGATTCGAGCCACGAGATGTTGAGGAAGCAGGAATGGCAACAATTCCAGTGTATTTAGAGACATTCCCATAGAGGGAGGTGGTACTACATCCAGAGGGAGCAGATATTGAGTTACCTCCAGAGAAGCAGGAAATGATACCCTCAGTGTCAGAGGGAACAGCGACATAGGAGGAGTCACCTCTAGCTCCAGAGGGATTTTTGATGTTTTTCAGCTTCCTGAGACATTTGTTTCATGAGGGAACCTCAATATATCAAGTATGGTCCAAGATGACTTAGCATGATCATCATTTACCTATGTTTCTCTAGGAAAAGGAATCCATGACTACAGTGTATGTTTAGAACATAAGTCCTCATAAGACTTTGAGGAACATGATGCCCGAGGAGGCCTTCACCAAAGTGAAACTTGAGGTTGGACACTTCAAGATATTTGGGTGTCTAGTGTACATTCATGTACCCAAGGAAAAAAGGATCAAGTTATACCCTTCAGGCAGAAAGGGTACATTTGTGGGGTACAATGAGTCTTTGAAGGCATACCAGATCTACATTCCTGGTCAAAGACAAATTGAGGTGAGAATAGATGTTATCTTTGAGGAGGAGGTATCCTTTAAAGATATCTATAGGATCTCACATGGAGATTGATAAAATTGATCCAATTTACCATGTTGATCATGTAGCTCCAGTTGATGTTCTCAAAGATATTGCAGTAGGTCAGAAGAGACCTACATGGGCTCATCAGACTCTGCAGGAGGCAGAACAATATGCATCTCCTCATGGTACCTTCTGAGTGAGCAAGATACCTTAGAGATATTCATCCTATTCCACAGCTATGAGCCACATCATTCATTTTGAGCCTTCATGTTATGGGGAGGCAACTAGTCATCCAGTATGGAGAGATGTCATGATGGAGGAGTATAAATACATCATGAAGAATGATGCAATGGATATTGTTCTGAGACCTAAGGGGAAGTCTGTAGTGACTTCCAAATGGATGTACAAGATCAAACACACAGTTGAAGGGAGAATCGAGAGGCACAAAATAATATTTGTTTCTAGAGGATTCACTAAGGTGGATAGAATAGATTATGAGGAGACATTTTCTCTTGTTGCTCGATAAACTTCTATCTGGATGATTATTTCCCCTGAAACATCCATGGGTTAGAGAGTACATTAAATGGATGTAAATACAACCTTTCTCAATAGAGATATTGAGGAAGAAGTATACATCGAGCAGCCATATGGTTTCATGATACATGAAAAGGAGTCTCATGTGTGAAGGCTGAAAATGGCCTTGCATGGACTCAAACAACCACCTCAAGCTTGGAATGCAAGGATTGATAGACACCTGATGATTTGTGTGCTTCAACAAAATTGTTTTCTATCCTAGCCTGTACTACAAGATTTTTGATGGTGAGTCCATGATTTTGGTCCTCTACATTGATGATTTATTCCTCATTGGTACAGAGAGCCTTATTGTTGAATGTAAGTATGTGTTGGCCTCTAAGTTTGAGATGAAGTACCTTGGTATGATGCACTACTTATTGGGACTAGAGGTGTGGTAGAGAACCGATGACATATTCCTGAGTCATGGGAAGTACATAGTTGAGATATTGAAGAAGTTTGGGATGTTAAACTTGAATCTTGTGGCCACACCAATGGTGACGAATCTGAAGAAACTAAGTCTATCTTTTTCTGATTCTGACGAAATTGATCTGACTTTATACAAATAGCTGATTGGATCATTGATGTATTTGGTTAACACCAGACCAAATATTTTCTATGCAGTGAGTTCACTTAGTCATTTTATGATTCATTTGAGATAGACACACTATATTGTTGTGAATCATGTTTTGAGATACCTGTGAGGCACATTTGGACACGGTTTGAGATATACTTTTAGTATTTATATGATATGGAAAGAATATATTGACTCTGATTGGGAATGGAGTGCAATGGATAGAAAGAGCACCTTCGGGTGTTTCTTCACTTTGGGATCTTCCACGGTTTCCTAGTGTAATAGGAAACAGACTTATGTGGCTTTGAGCACAACAAAAGCAGAGTACATTACATTAAGTATGTCAGTATGTGAAGTAGTTTGGATTTGCAATCTCCTTGCATATTTATCTGAACATGTGCTCGATTCCACCATTGTTCATCATGGTAACCAAAGTTGTGTGTAGATCTCAAAGAATCTAGTGTTTCATGACAAATCGAACCACATTGAGATCAAGTACCATTACATCTGATACATGGTGTTGAGGAAGGAAGTACTAGTGTTGTACCTTCCCTATAGATGAGCATGTTGTTGATGTTCTTACCAAACTGGGATGAAGTTCAAGCACTTTTGTGATAGACTTGGTGTGGCAGAGAATGCCTCCCTCGCTGAGAGGGAGTGTTGATTTTTGCAGATTCTTGACACATTCTCCATATCGTAGTCCTCTGTGACTTGGTTGAGTTGATCTGTGATGACACTTATCCAATAAGGGATAAGTGGGACACTTGTCCAAGAAAGGATAAGTGTGTTTGGTCTTATAGACCAACATCCCTTGTGGAGAGCACAAGAGGACATGTCAAGGGAGTTGACCCTTGATGTCACACACTATGGGATTTGACCCTAGTGTTTCTAGAGGGTGGAGCCTCTAGAAGTCCACATGGGAGTGCCATGTGTGACAAGCATTATCCAGATCGTACTCCTCTGTGAATTGAGTTGAGTTGATCTGTGAGGATACTTATTCAAGAAGGGATAAGTGGAACACTTATTCGAGAAGGGATAAGTGAATTTGGGCTTATATCCCAACATCCCATGTGGAGAGCACATGAGGACATATAAAGGGATTTGACCCTTGATGTCACACACTATGGGAGCTAACCCTAGTGTTTCTAGAGAGTGTAGCCTCTAGAAGTCCACATGGGAGTGCCATGTGTGACAGACCTTTTTCTACTATGGTGGTTGTGTACCATTGGCAGAGACTGCACATCTCTGGACAGTAGGTGTGTACTACTATGGAAAGATACCTCCCTAGCTAAGAGGGAGTGTTGATGTTTCAGCATCGGGTCGAGCTTCTCCTAGATTGGGCTACAGACCAAGGGAGATAGGATACATTTATCATAAAGGTGCACTTGTGGTAAATGGTCCCAGATGTAGTCCTTCCTTGATCATGACAAGGAATAATATGGACTAGAGGTGCTTCAAATGCTTTCCACGTGTCAGTTAGCATCAGGCTAACATTCACTCATAGGTGTGTAGTTGTGGTGAAAGATCCTGGTGTGGTCTTTGTCCAATTTATGGTGATTTGACAAGGAATGATAAAGACTCAAGATGTTATATGTTATTACATGCAGACCCAAAGTGAGCCTCATCTCATAGAGACTCAATTGGATCAAAAGGGAGAGTCGCGGAAGGAGTTTCTCCTCAGTTCAGAAGGGAGAGATACGTCTCCCAAGACTGACATACAAGTGTCATGAGTCTAGGGTGAAGTTTGTATACTTCATAGACAAGCTTGGCATGATGTAGAATGCCCCCCTCATTGAGAGGGAGTTTTGATGTTTGGACAACATCAGGAAGACATTCTCTTAGAATAATAAATAATAATATAATTATTGATTATCAAATATCATATATAATAAGTAAATGTTAATAATAAATAGTTATTGATTATTCAAGGGATGAATCCTTTTATGGATGGTCACTATATGTTCCCTATATATGGAACACTCATCATTGTAATAATAAATCGAATAAATTGAATATGAAGAAAAACAACAAGTAGGGGTTAGGGTTACCACTTGTCGTGGTTCATCATTTTTGTTTATACTAGTCATTTGCACTAACCAAAGTATAAATATCATCATAGGTTTTTTTGAGAGTGGCTTCTCAATGGTTTTGGTTATCCCCTCCTTCCATAAATTGAGTAGACTTGATAAACAATGAACCATAACCAGATACATACATGTGTCTCGTGAATAAATCATTAGGGTCAAAGCCCTGAATTTCATGAATTTCCCTCAATTTAAAATTATCAAAGTGAATAGCAAATTCATCCAAATAAGAGATATTCTTGACAATGATCTCTCCAATTTTCAAAGTTAGTGGAATGAATTACTTCTTCCTTTTCCCATTAAAGAAATGTGCCCAAAAATTATATTGTTTGCATATCTCAATTGTGAAGAATTTATTAGAGACAAAACGGTAGGAAAGAAGGTTTTCCCTAAAAACCATAGACTCTAACATAATTGAAGTCACCCAGAGTTTCAAAAACTCATTTCCCTGCTCGGAAGGCTGAAGCTTCCATTGAAAACTTTGATGTGGTTGGATTGTGAATTAACTTTTTGAAGGTGGATTAAAGGGAATTATGTACCTCATAAAAATGGTACAAATATTTATTCTTTCAAAGTGTCGAATACCATAACTGTACCAGACCTTACTGGAATATACATTTGTTTCTCATGGAAAATATTGAAATATGTGACAATAGGCTATTGCGTAATATAAATAAGAAGTCATAAAAAACTTCTTGGTATTCTGAAAGTTTCCTAGTTAAAAGGAAAATTCCCTCGAAATAATACAAGCCCAGCGAAATAGGGCACTTTCATGAAAAGAATGGTGAAGAACATACAAAACATATCTCAGGATAGTAGTCGTGAACTCTTGTCTAATGGTTCTAACAAATAGCCATGCAAACTTCTTATACGGGTATTTGAGTAAACATATGTCTATTTGGGAAGAGTTTCCAAAATAATATGACATCTTTATGAGAAAAGTGTCCAAAAGATTTGTTTCTCCATTGTTGGCCTTCAAGAAAGCATTATATTTAGAGATTTTAAATGTCATCGTAGGTTTTGAAAGTCTAAGAATCCTCTTGAAAATTGTAGGAATTAGAGAGACGGATGTCCTTCCTTGCAGTTGAATTATTCTTTACTTGTTGTGAAACTTGTCCACACACTTGAGAACTAATTCTTTAAAGTCAAAAACTTATGGCATACACCCAACCGATGCAATCTCGAAAAGTCCAAACTTTGTTTGAACTCTTTTCTTCAGGTGAAAGCTTTGAATACCACTTGAATGCTTTAGACCACTGGAATTCATGGTCCTCTTGTACTAGTGTGTTGACAGTGTTGACGGTGTCTCCATAATGTAGTTCTCTTTTCTTATTTGACATACTTGAAAGAGATTAATTTGAGTGAATACATGGTGGTTCTGTCAAAGTAAAAAATTAACATCAAGGATTTAATATCTTATTAAATTCTCCACGTATTGTCTTGATATCACATGCCCTAGCACTTAGTTCAGAATTGTTAATAGCATGATTTGATTTGGATTTAAGGCGGAGATTTTACAAGAATCACTTTATTTAATAATGGTATTAAATCATAATGTGTGCCAGTGAACATGGTGATAGGATCATAAATGTTTTTGGGAAGTGTGATTATGTATCGGGATGGATGAAAAATGTTTAAGTATGGGAGTGTAAAGTGAGTAATGTGAGGGGTGTTCTAGTGAATGTGGACTTGCGAGTTACGGGATGCGAGAGTTGAAAGGGGATATGAGGAGGAAACTCTCGCATCCACAATCAATAAATAAACTAAATAACAAAACATTACATTTTGTGTGATGTGAAAATGTGAGGGTCATTTTGGAATTGGGCGGGTTACAGAGTTGCAGAATTTTTGGAATAGTTCTTACTTCCGCAACGAGACTCCCACAAACAAAGAATTGGCTAAGTGTAAGAATTGAAGAAAGAGTGACACAAAAATGAAAAGTGACTAAGTGTTAATGATGAAGATTTGCGGGTTGCGGAGGTGCATACTTATGATGACTATGGTGATGTTTCTCGTAACCTTCGTTTTGCAAAAGTGACTAAGTGTAGGGCATACCAAAGAGAAAGAATGACCAAAATACTAGAAATTTGATAATAAGGGGAAAGGTTATACCTTTTATAAAATGAAAGTATGTAAATAAGTCTTCCATGTCTACCTAAACTCTGTTAACTTTTCAAGATCAAGTCTCAATATGTCTACAACATTTGGCACTATCTGAAATTGCATTTTATATAATAATAATGATAATCTATTTTTAAGTTCATGGCCAATCCAGACACCAAATTGGTGTATGAGAACCCCTTGTTTGTAGGACAAGGTATGTGATTTGATTGCTAAAAACCTCAGATGTATACATACCCTACCCCACTCTGGATTTGAAATTGTGACTTTCAAGGAGGAAACATATATTGTTAATGATTAGGCCCACTCAAGTTGTGTGTGTGTTTGTAATGACATAGCCTCGAGGGTTAGCTCAAGTATTCATTCCCAAAATTGGGTAGGTCATGAGTTTGACTCTCTTGATCCCTTCAGGGTTAAGCTCGATAATCTAGAACGTCTATTTACTATGTCTATCATTCATGGATCATAGAGGAATACACGAAAGGTTTTTGAAAATTTCATAAAAATAATCTTGAAAATTTGTTTGCTTCACATACTTGTCTAAATCACAAAGGTGTTTTATTTTCTTTGTGTGAAATTGTTGTTGAATTTTCACTATCCTAGGCTCAAGCATGAGGTTTATTTCATTTAGCATGTACTTAAACCATAAACAAATGCATCAACACCATACACAAGTGTTGCAATAACCAAGATCACAAGAAGAATAACCATGCACAAGAACACAAGAAGTATCCTGGGAAAACCCTTCTCAAACAAGGGAAAAAACGAGCAATCCTTTGCTATATTCTCAAGAGACGATCCCCCAAACCATAAACACTAGATGCACACAAGAGGGTGCTCTACAAAATTGAAACTAGTGCCCAAGAGAGGTGTGCACTTCATCCATACAAGTAGGTCTGAAATTTCCAAATGACAAGGGAGAGTGTGTGTAATCCTCAATGGGGATTCACCTCTATTTATACAAGACTAGACACAACAATAGGTGTGTCTCTTGGCACAATAGGGCCAACCTCAATAACTCAGTAATGTAATTAATAATTACATAAACATTAATTATCTTTCACATATGGTGGGGTCAACTTGTACCCTTACATCACAATTAGGATTACAAGTAAATCTTACACTCAGACAATATAGCAATGGTTCCACACGTACACTAGTGCTCAACCACTAGGGACACGTCCACCTGTGCTCAGCCACAGGGACGTCATACTCAACAAATATCTATCTCAACTAAGTCCACGGGAGAATCATCTGGAGTACCATCTCAATCCTGACTCAACTGAGTCCACAAGAGTACAAAGGCAGGAGACAACACATCGACTCAACTCAGTCCAGAGGAGAACGATACACCCATCACATGGGCTCTCTCACAGGTCGACTCAACTCAGTCCAGAGGAGAACGTACCCTGGAGAATGTCACAGGACGTTGCAATCATCAACACTCCCTCTCAACTAGGGAGGAATTCTCCATCAGGCCAAGTCTCTCACAGAAGTACTTGAACTTTGTCCTGGCAAGCAGTTTGGTGAAGACATCTGCAATCTACTCATTTGTAGAAAGGTATTGCATGTGTATTTCTTTCCTCTGCACCATATCTCTGATATAACGGTATTTGATCTCAATGCGTTTCGATTTATCGTGAAACACAGGATTCTCTAAGAGCTTCCCACAACTCTGGTTATCATAATGAATAATGGTAGAATCCATCTCATGATCAAATAAATATGTAAGGAGCTTGTGAAGCCACACTGCTTCACGGACTGCCACACATAACTCTATGTACTCTGCTTATGCGGTACTCAAATCCATAGAGCTTTGTTTCCTACTGCACCGGGAAACCATGGAAAATCCCAAAGTAAAATAACAACCAAGCGTGATCTTCTGGTCCATTGCGCTCCTTTCCCAATCTGCATCGGCATATCCCTACAATCTCATGTCTACACCGGAGGAATATCTCAGGTCATATCTAGATGTGCCTCATATATATCTCAACACATGATTTGTTGTTATCTAGTGAGTTTGTCTCGGCTGACTCATGAACTGACTGAATACATTCAATGCATAGAATATATCAGGTCTAGTGTTAACTAGATACATCAATGATCCAATTAGTTTTTGGTATAGATATGTTCAAATTATCTTGAATGAAGGAATGAGTGTGTGAGTTATTCATCTCTGATCCAATTTTCCATACATTATTGAGTATTTTGATCAAGTTACAAGGATCTCTAGATCTACAACCTAAAGAGACTCTTGGATTAATAACAAATTGGCGTCGTTGTTGGGGAGAGGAGTTTGAAGCAAGCTTCCCTGGGAGATGACATAGTTCTATATTTTGATGATAGACAAAGGTTGGGCATCATATTGGTTGTAATATTCTATATGGCGACTCCGTAAAGGAAAAATTCAGTGGTGACTCCATAATATTCAAATTTCTAAGGCATTTTCTGCTCTTTTGGATCATAGGTTTGCACCTCTCAATTTTTCTATAGTTCCTAGTTTCCCACATCCAGCACCTCATTTGACAGAAAGGGGAGATTTTTTACCTATCTTCAGAGAGAGGAAAGAAGACAATCCTGCAGAACACATGTTGAAGTTACTAAGACAACTAAGAGGGGGGGTGAATCAGTTGTTACTGTGCTTAAACAATTTTATGCCTGTTAAAATTTTTGGTACTCTTCTCCAAATGATAATCAAGATTATGCAAGACATAAACAGCAGAAATAGTAAACATCAATCACACATATGATATACACAGAGACAGATATTCATGAGGAAACCCATAAAGGAGAAAACCTCTTCTTCTTAGAATGATAGGCAATCTTTTAATTTATGTACATCATCTATATTTGAGCACCAACTCAAAAATGAGGCTACAACCTCTTCTTTAACAAGATGCAACTTGTAGAGAGCACCAACCCTCAAGTTTCTCTAGTACTCACTAGAAAGAAGCATATTTTCTCCTTATGATCTCCAGCACCAACTGGATTGAAGCACCTACTTCCATTTATACAAGAACCAACTTGCACACAAAAAACTCTTTGTTTTCCCTAGCACCACCCTGCCTCCCTATTTTCTAGCCACAACTAGATGGAAGATACAACTCCCAGGATTCAAGCACCAACTTGAATAACAGAGGACCACAATCCTCACTAGCACCACCCTACCACCCTGATTATAAATCTTTGCTTGAATAATACCTTGCAACAATATTGATATTTCAACACTTACCACTTCTTCTCTGTTCTACAATTATGCTTTGCTTCTGTCTATTCATGTTTGGCTCCATTTTGTGTCTCTTTCCATATGCTCTTTCTCTATTCTTCTCATGCTCTTAGGTTCTTATACATTCTTCTCTTTTCATCATTTATGATCTATCCATCTTATGTTCTTCATCTCTAAAAATTTTCTCTCTCTGTTCATACTGTAATTTTCATTACATATAGTTACACTCATTTTACAGAGAAATGGCAGCCTAACTTTGTCACAGAAATTTTTTTCTTTTATTAATTCACTCATGATCTATTACACTATGAATATCAAATTCCCAAGAACAATTATTCAATTAGTATAAATGAATTATAACTGGTCAATAAATCACGAAGTGAAACAACAACCCTTGGAACAGAATGTCTATTTAATCAATGTCATTGGATTATACACACGAAGAATTTTTTACTTTTCAATGTGTAAAATATAGTGTTTATGGGTGCAATGTTCCTCTCCACATGATCACTGGTTGTGACCATACGCCAACCAAAAATTTTCTTCGTGACTTCACACATCGGATGTTCTGTTGTGAGCCACCCCGACTCTCCCAACTCCCGAACTCCGAAGTAGAGCCTAGCAACGCTAGCTCCTTCCCTTATTCTCTACTGATGTGACCTCTTGTTGTGAATTGGGGCCCAAGCACTTCGGGAGTTCACATTTTGCGAACTCGCGAGTTAGCTCTCCTCCTTTCTCGGATGTCTGAACTTCTGAACTTCACCATGTTATATCAACGGTCCACGACTCTCTGTGATTCAGATATCTTCTTCATGAATCAGGACTTCCCGACTTTGCATTTCGAGACTTTGAAGCTGGCCCCTTCTTTTTTTAACTTTTATTTGTTTCCATGCACCAACATGAATGTGCGCCATATATCTATCATCCACAATAATCAATGGTTCTTGATGTAGTTTCTTTCAAACCTTTGTCTCACGATTCCTTATTTCCTTCTCACCATTCTCAGTTGACATCAATGAAAACACTGACAGCATACCAAACAAAGAACTCACCAACAAACTCCCTTTTTGAAATTGATGGAAACTTTCTACATTCTGGCAATTCATCATTTCCACGACAGTATCTTTCTCCCCCTTTGACATCGAAGAAAAAGGAAACACACTCCCCCTGTCAAATATGAATGGAAAAAATAAAACAATATTCACCAAAAATACAACAGATAATCAATAAGTACTCCCCTTGACAAGGTGAACACATTAGATTAAATAATATATGACCCCCAACTTCTGACGAAGATATTCAAATGGTGTCTTTGCTAATGGTTTAGTAAAGATATTATCTATCTACTCTGTGGAAGGAATATAATTCAGTTGAACAACTCTGTTTGTAACCTCCTCTTTGAGAAAATGATATTTTATTGATATATGTTTAGTCTTTGAATGGAGAACAGGATTCTTGGAGACACTAATGGAACTTGTGTTATCACAGTGAATTGGAATGGGATCAGTATAAGTTACCTTCAAATCTGCAAGAGTTTGTATCATCCATAATAACTGAGTGCAGAAAGTAGCAACAGCAATGTACTATGCCTCTGTAGTTGACAAATAAATAGATCTTTGCTTCTTACTGTAACTCACCCACTGCTACATAATAATTTTTTCACCTTTTCTCGAGGGATAGAATCCCTGAAATCCTATGGGGCTTAGCACATGCTAGCTCTCCCCTTTTTCCTCCTCCATGTGATCGTTGATCATGATCACAGGCCAAACAACTAGGCGCCTTTTAGCATTTCGCGACTTAGTGATATAAGTGAGTTGAGTCTTTCGGCTCCACAAAACCTGAAATGCCAAAGTGCCAAAGAGGATTCGATCAGCAATTAGCCCCCTGGGCTATGCCTTGGTCTGTATGACCACTTCTCATAAGACCGTAGTCTTATTCCCTTCGGGACTTATCAATACGAGAGCCCGACCTCTTGTCAACAAGACTCCCGAATTCCCGATTTCTGATTTCCCAACATGGCCTTTGTCACATTAGCCCTCCTGGATATGCCCTAATCCAGGTGACTACTCCTCATAATACCTCACTCCTATTCCCTTCGGGACTTATCAATATGAGAGCTCGACCTCTTGTCAATGGGACTCCTGAATTCCCGATTTATGATTTCCCAACGTGGCCTTTGTCACATTAACCATCCTGGCTATGCCCTGATCCAGGTGACCACTCCTCATAAGACCTCAATCTTATTCCCTTTGGGACTTATCAATACGAGAGCCTAACCTCTTGTCAACGGGACTCCTGAATTCCCGATTTTCGATTTCCCGACCTGGCCTTTATCACATTATCCCTTCTGGATATGCCATGATCCAGGTGACCACTCCTCATAAGACCTCAGTCTTATTCCTTTTGGGATTTATGAATACGAGGGCCCAACCTTTTGTCAATGGGACTCCCTCAGATGGACGGTCCTCGTCGTTTCGCGATTTCGCGACTTGCGACCCCCAGTGACACAAATCCTCTGTCAACTCGAATCCCCCGTATCTGAAATATCCATGGACTCTCAATCTCTGCCACGTGTCCTCCACGAATGGACAGTCTAGAATGTTTCGGGACTTCCATCATGGAGTGTCCCGATCTCTTTTCCTCGAGACCTCTGAAATCCCAAAGTCTGAATCCCCGAAATGGGCAATCTCATGACACGTATCCTCCCTAGATCGGACGGTCCAGATCTATTTCGGGACTTCCACCATGGAGTGTCCCGATCTCTTGTCATCAAGACTTTCGAAATCCCGAAATCCAAAATCCCGATACCGACTCCTCTTTCGGGACTCTCACCCCTGTTCACGAGGGCTTAACCCTCATGCATATCCTAACAGATCCAACGGCTATCGGGTTTTCTAACTAATATCTGATGGCTCAAATCTATCCCGTGTTGTACACTCTCCCGCTACTCCCTAGACATGAGAAAAACCAATGGTCCAGATACTCCCACGGACCTTCAGGATCTACGGTCCTGATTTCTCCGCTACTCACGAAGATAAAGGAAAAGGGTTAAGGCATTTAACGCCCTCATTTCTTCCTCCAATCTAACGGTCGTGAATGACGACAAATCTTTCGACGGGATCTCATCCATCCATCGATACTTATCCCTACGTTGCTATTTCTGGATTTCAAGAGGATCATTCTTCCTCGTACGGGGTTACTAAGACTTGTGCCTTCAAATCCTTTTCTAGGTTCTTGGTGAACTTTCCAATAAGGGTGTCTCTTTGGGGAGATCTATCCAGGTTATTACCTGAGACGGATAAGGGTATAGATTTCCCGAGAACAGACTTGAAGTATGCATTTATACAATATGTGTGTGTGTGTGTATATATATATATATANAAATCTATCTATAACATAAGCCATACGTGGTCCTTCCAATAAAATCATGCAACCACCATTCAGGGTTACTAAGACTTGCGCCTTCAAATCCTTTTCTAGGTTCTTGGTAAGCTTTCCAAGAAGGGTATCTCTGTGGAGAGATCTATTCCGGGTATTCCTGGGGACGAATAAGGACATAGATTTCCCAAAAGAAGACTTGAAGTATGAATTAGATCGGTATGCATATAAATAGCGATTTATAAAACATAAGCCATACGTAGTCTTTCCATTATAAGCATGCAACCACCATTTATGAATCAAAACACCACACAGGCAGTCTTATACTCAAACCATTCATAAATTGCACTGACTATGAGCATACATGTCAGCATGTAAATTTCAATATGCAAGATGTAAAACACTTATCAGAAATAACACCAGATGTGATTGCAACTGCTGAGAGGGGTGCTCGTTTCCACCCAACCATAGGCTCAGCGACTCCCAACTGATTTACCACTAGCCACCCCTGAGCTGAGACCACGATGTTGCGAGACTGCGTCTCTATTTTCTAGTGACCGAGAACGAAGGTTACTCTCCTTCTTCTATGCTATCACTCACTCTGTATTTCCTTAACCAGTCATCAATTATCTCCAAAAGTTGGAAGTAAATTTCGTGTCTATGTCAGACACGATCTCTTTCGGCATACCATGCAGTCTGAATATCTCCTTCATGAATACCTGGGTGATGTCTATTGCCTTGCAAGTCGACTTGATGGGGATGAAGTGAGCAGACTTGCTCAATTTATCCACCACCACCATAATGGCATCATTATGTTTGGTTGAGGTTGGTAATCCAGTGATCAAATCCATGGAGATGGTTTCCCATTTCCATTTTGGGATTGGTAAAGGTTGAAATAATCCTGCTAGGTGTCGATGTTCTGCTTTAACCTGTTGGCACTCTATGCATTTGGCTAAGTACTCGGCTATGTCTTTCTTCAATCCAGGCCAATAAAATTGTTTCCTGGTGGCAGTGATCATCTTCTGGTATCCTGGATGACCAGTATAGGGTATTTTATGTAGTTCATCCAATATGAACCTCTTCAAGTCATCACAATTTGGAATATACAGTCTATTTCTGTAAGTGAGTAGACCTCCTTCGGTCATCTGGTAGACTTCATATTTTACTCTGACATGTTCTTGTTGTAGATACATGGTCACGGTCTAGACAAATGGATCTGTCTTTTATGCATTTCTAACTCTTTCTTTGACATCTGTCTCACAAGTGCTCACCGCTGCCAGGTGAATTGTTTTCATGCTTCTGCTAAGGGCATCGGCCACCCTATTTTCCTTTCCTTTAATGTGTTTGATCTCGAAATCAAACTCGCTAAGGAGGGCCATCCACCTAGCTTGTCTAGCATTGAGCTTTGGTTGATCAAACAGATATCGCAATCCACAGTGATCGGTCATAAGTACAAATTTTCTTCCCAGGAGGTAATGCCTCCACATTTTCAAGGCATGCACTATGGAAGCTAGCTCTAGATCATGGGTCACATAGTTGACTTCATGCTCGTTCAATTTTCATGATTCATAGAAGATCACACTTCCTTCATGCATAAGGACTCCTCCGAGCCCTTCCTTACAAGCATCTGTGCACACGAGGAAGTCAGCTTTTGGATCGGTGATCTTCAGCACGGGTGCATGGGTCAGTAGATATTTCAGGGTTTGAAATCTTTCTTCACATTTCTATGTCCACAGGAATTTTGTCCCCTTCTTCTAGAGGGCAGTGATTGGACAACCAATCTTGGAGAATCCTTTTATAAATCTCCTATAGTATCTTGCTAATCCCATAAAGGATCTGATGTCTGAAACATCCTTTGGGGTAGGACATTCCATGATAGACCTGATTTTTTCAGGGTCTACCGCTACTCCTTCTTCGGAGAGAACATGGCCTAAGTAATGTATTTTCTTCTGGAAGAATTCACATTTGTTGAATTTGGCATAGATTTGATTTTCTCTTAGCACTTGCAGCACAATTCTAAGATGTTCTTCATGCTCTTTTATGTTCTTAGAGTAAATTAATATATCGTCAACAAAAACAAGCACAAATTTTTCTAGGAACTTGTTGAGTACATTTTTCATCAAGCACATAAAAGTGGCAGGGGCATTGATCAACCCAAATGGCACCACCACAAACTCATAGTGACCATACCTCGTTCGGAAGGCAGTTTTATGGATGTCTTCACCCTTGATTCGGACTTGATGGTATCCCAACCTCAAATCAATTTTTGAGAAAATAGATACACCCCCCAATTGATTGAACAGATCATCGATCCTGGGCAAGGGGTACTTGTTCTTTACGGTTACCTTATTGAGTTGCCTATAATATATACACAGTCTAAGGGTATCGTCCTTCTTTTTCATGAATAGGAATGGTGCTCCCCATGGAGACACATTGGGTCAAATATAGCCTTTATCCATCATTTCTTTTAATTGCAACTTGAGTTCAACTAACTCGGGTGTGCTCATCCGGTAGGGTGTCCTAGAAAATAGCACTGCTCCTGGTGCAAGTTCTATCGAGAAGTCAATGTCCCTTCTCGTAGGTAAACCCGGTACCTCTTTCGGAAACACATCTCTGTATTCTCTTAGGATAGGGTGATCGTCAGGGCTTTGTTTGTCACCTTCGATTGTTTTCAACACCTGTATTTCATATAGGGGACATCCCTTTCGGCAATACTTTCTCATTTGCAGATCTGATATTTGTCTCACCGAGACAGGTTTTTGGATCCCTTGAAGGGTTATCTTTTTCCCTTCTTTACTTACACATTCTAAGGTTTTATGGTAACAATCCAATCTGGCTTTATGGGTGGCTAGTCAATCCATACCAATCAGCAGATCATATGATCCCAGAGGTAATAAGTTAAGGGTTTTTTGGGTGGGGAACCTACCCAACATCAATTGGCAGGCTGGTATAACCTCTGCTACCCTTCTTTTGGTGCCAGTGGCTAACTATACCAACCATGGCTTGGTATGTTTTTGTGGTTGTAGTTTACACTTATCAACATCTTTAGGGGCTATATAACTCAAATTTGAACCAAGGTCAATTAAAACAGACACTAGATGGTTGGAAATCATACCTTCTATTTCCACTACCAAAGCTTGGTGGTCGTCTTGGTTATTATCCAAGGCTGCATAAATTTGTGGCACACTCTTGGCCACATCATTGACGGTGCTAGTTTCCTGGATGTTATAAATCCTCCGACTATTCTATTGTCGGTGTGGACAGTCTCTTAATAGATTTTCTTCCCCACAACCCCAGCATTTCAAAGGTTCTCTCTTTGGGTTATCAATCTTCATTGATATGGGTCCAGAAGTTTTATTTCCGCTCAAGGAGGGAAAATTCTACTGGTGCATGCTCCGGGCTGGGAAGCTCATTCTTGGGTTCTTCTTATAGTTCTTAAATCCTGGGGATTTAATCCCCTTTTTCTGAAATCTCGAACTATTCTTTTGTTTCCATCCTTCATGAGGTTTTTCTCGATGCTCAAACTATTCATGACAATAGGTTGCCTTTCGAATAGTGCCTTCTAGAGTCTTTGGCTCATCAAATTCAATTCTATTCTGATAGTCCTTAGGTAGTCCACTAATGAAGCGTTGCACCTTTGCCTTTTCCACCTTGATATAGGGTACATACCTCAACAAATCGAGGAATTTTTTGACATATTCTTCTATAGTGAGTTGTCCCATTTTGAGTTCATAAAACTCTTTAGTCTTTTCGTCGAAATATTTTTCCGACAGATACTTCTTTCGAAAGTATTTCTCAATCTGTTCCCAAGACAGGTCCTCTTCGCGAACCCCTTTCACATTCTTAAGGTATTCCCACCAAATGGAAGTCTTTCCATTCAAGTTGAAGGTGGCCACTCAGGCCTTCATATTTTATGAAAAGTCATGGACTCTGAAATACTTCTTTAGTCCAAGCAGTCAGGCCTCTGCTTCCTCTCCCTTCTTTATTTCACCGTCGAAGGAGGGTGGTTTGGCTTTCTGAATTCTTTGAATTTTCGACCTTTGTAAGACTTTTGTTTCTTTTGTTTCCTTCAGGGATAGGAACTGGTTCTACTGCTAGAACAGCCCTTTGAATTGCCAACTTCCCTCTCATGGGAATCATCCGACGCTTGTCCTTTACCTCTGGGGTGGAACTTTTTCAAGGTGCTCCTCTCAGTGTGGCCAGTGATATGACCATGTTTCTGAGTTTCACGTTCATGCTGCATTTGTCTTTGTTGTTCGGATAAACTCTGCAGTAAAACTGCATTAATTTTTGTTTGTTTTTCTTGTTCTTTCATCATACTTTCATCGTCAGCCTTGCAGCTTTGTAATTCAACCATGAGACTCCTCATAGTCTCATCTATATCTGGAGGGGTCCCTACTGCCCTCCTTTCTTCAGACTCTTCGTCTCTATTGCGGGAGCCTTCCCCCACTTCATGGTGAGTCACCATACTATGTGTTGATAATTTTTCGCAATTGATCTTTTGCTTGTGTGCAAAAAGAAAAACGTTGGTTGTTAGTCACTATTTATATTTATTTATACCCAATACATAATTCATATTTTCACATGTACACACACACAATAGGGGTTTTTCATTATTAACTTCGTATTTTGATTAGGAAGGTTAAGACAAGGGGTTACTCCCTTTAGGAGTGTTCCGAACGGAGCTTCTGCGCAACTCGTTCATGAGCCCAAGCAGGCCAAGTGTTGTAACCATGCTCTGATACCAATTTGTAACACATCCGCTGCAGCATAATAATTTTTTTTCCTTTTCTTGAGGGACAGAATCCCCGAAATCCTACAGGGCTTATCACAGGCTAGCTCTCCCCTTTTTCCTCCTCCATGTGATCGTTGATCATGATCACAGGCCAAACAACTAGGCACCTTTTAGCATTTCATGACTCGGTGATATAAGCGAGTCGAGTCTTTCGGCTCCACAAACCATGAAATGTTGAAATGTCGAAGAGGCTTCAATCAGTAATTATCCCCCTAGACTATGCCTTGGTCCGTATGACCACTTCTCATAATACCACGGTCTTATTCCCTTCGGGACTTATCAATACAAGAGCCCGACCTCTTGTCAACATGACTCCCGAATTCCTGATTTTTGATTTCCTGACGTGGCCTTTGTCACATTAGCCCTCCTGGCTATGCCCTGATCCAGGTGACCACTCCTCATAAGACCTCAGTCCTATTCCCTTTGGGACTTATCAATACGAGATCCCAACCTCTTGTCAACGGGACTCCCGAATTCTTGATTTTCGATTTCCCAACGTGGCCTTTGTCACATTAGCCCTCTTGGCTATGCCCTAATCCAGGTGACCACTCCTCATAAGACCTTAGTCTTATTCCCTTCAGGACTTATCAATACGAGAGCCCGACCTCTTGTCAATGGGACTCCTGAATTCTCGATTTTCAATTTCCCGACGTGGCCTTTGTCACATTATCCCTCTTGGCTATACCCTGATCCAGGTGACCACTAATCATAAGACCTTAGTCTGATTCCTTTCAGGATTTATGAATACGAGGGCCCGACCTTTTGCCAACGGGACTCCCTCAGATGGATGGTCCTCGTCGTTTCGCGATTTCGCGACTTGCAACCCCCAGTGACACAAATCCTCTGTCAACTCGAATCTGAAATATCGATGGACTCTCGATCTCCGCCACGTGTCCTCCACGGATGGATGGTCCAGAATGTTTCGGGACTTCCATCATGGAGTGTCCCGATCTCTTGTCCTCGAGACCTCCGAAATCATAAAGTCTGAATCCCCGAAATGGGCAATCTCGTGACACATATCCTCCCTAGATCGGACGGTTCAGATCTATTTCAGGACTTCCACCATGGAGTGTCCCAATCTCTTTTCATCAGGACTTCTGAAATCCCAAAATCTAAAATCCCGATACTGACTCCTCTTTCGGGACTCTCGCCCCTATTCACGAGGGCTTAACCCTCATGCATCTCCTAACAGATCCAACGGCTGTCAGGTTTTCTAACTAAGATCTGATGGCTCAGATATGTCCCATGTTGTACACTCTCCCACTTCTCCATGGACGTGAGAAAAACCAACGGTTCAGATACTCCCATGGACCTTCGGGATCTACGGTCCTGATTTCTCCGCTACTCACGAAGATAAAGGAAAAGGGTTAAGGCATTTAACGCCCTTGTTTCTTCCTCCAATCTAACGGTCGTGAATGACCGCAAATCTTCTGATGGGATCTCGTCCGTCGATTGATACTTATCCCTACATTGCTATTTCGGGATTTCAAGAGGATCATTCTTCCTCGTACGGGGTTACTAAGACTTGCACCTTCAAATTCTTTTCTAGGTTCTTGGTGAACTTTCCAAGAAGGGTGTCTCTATGGGGAGATCTATCCAGGGTATTACCTGAGACAGATAAGGGTATAGATTTCATGAGAACAAACTTGAAGTCTGTATTTATACAATATGCGTATATATATAGATATATATACAAATCTATCTATAACATAAGCCATATGTGGTCCTTCCAATAAAAGCATGCAACCACCATTCAGGGTTACTAAGACTTGCGCCTTCAAATCCTTTTCCAGGTTCTTGGTAAGATTTCCAAGAAGGGTATCTCTGTGGAGAGATCTATTACGGGTATTCTTGGGGACGAATAAGGACATAGATTTTCCAAAAGCAGACTTGAAGTATGAATTAGATCGGTATGCATATAAATAGTGATTTATAAAACATAAGACATACGTAGTCTTTCCATTATAAGCATGCAACCACCATTTCTGAATCAAAACACCACACAGGCAGTCTTATACTCAAACCATTCATAAATTGCATAGACTATGAGCATACATGTCAGCATATAAATTTCAAGATGCAAGATGTAAAATACTTATCAGAAATAACACCAAATGTGATTGCAACTGCTGAGAGGGGTGCTCGTTTCCACCCAACCGTAGGCTCAGCGAATCCCAACGGATTTACCACTGGCCACCCTCAAGCTGAGACCACGATGCTACGAGACTGTGTCTCTATTTGCTAGTGACCGAGAATTAAGGTTACTCTCCTTATTCTCTGCTATCACTCACTCTGTATTTTTCCAGAGTTCTCTCCTTCCTCTTTCCCTCATGTCTGCCCACTGATCCACACTCTTCCTGCCTTTTCTCCTTTTGGCGAGGTTGTGTGTGGCACAATTTTCCTCGCGGTGGTCAGGTCTGAGGACTCTACAGATGGGCGGTTCACCCCCATCCCTCATTACTCATGTGGAGCCCTTTACCTACCAACCTGGGGAGTCATTTAATTTGAGGCCAGCGAGCCACTCTTGGTTCTCCGGGCCAGTGAAGTCCAAACACGGTATCGGTTTCGGTGGAATTTAATGCCACCATTCTAGGTGCCTTCCACCACCTTTCTTCAGCCATCGTGGTCTCTTTTTCAGCACCTTCCCCTCTCATTAGTCCTGCAATATATATATATATATATATATTTACATTCATCGACCTTTTTCACAAGGTCCATTCACATCACACATTCACATTTTTTGAGTTTTCCACAGTTCTTGGCCAGTATAGTTATTTTTATAGACTGTGGGAAATAGGGTGTTACACTTACTAATCCATGCTACTAATGAATCATCTAAGAAGAATGCACCTCCAATGGTGCTCTTTCTCTCATGCAAAAAACTTTCCCAATCAGCATCTGAATATGCAGTTTATTGAAAATTTTGATTTCTAGGATACCAAAGACCATAATTCTTTGTACCCTTCAAATATTTGAATATCCTCTTGACATATTATAAATGAATTTGTTTAGGGGAAGACTGATAATGACCTACCATTACAACATCTTGCATTATATCAGAACGAGATGTTGTGATGTACAGAAAACTACCTATCATTAATTGACATGTTCTTTGATCAACATCAGGTGAAATATCATATTTACTGAGCTTGCAACCAACCACCATAGGTGTACTAACAGGAGAGGAATATTCCATATGAAACTTATTCAACATCTCTTTTAAATACTTTTCTTGAAAGATAAATAACCCTGCATAACTCTGATTGATTTGAAAACCAATAAAATATGAAATTTCTCCAATCATGGAAATCTCAAACTCAGTTTGCATGGAATTATAAAATCGTTAAACAGAAGGGTCATTAGTACATCCAAAAATAATGTCATCTACATAAACCAAAACAATTAATAAATCATCACCTTCCGACTTAATGTATAGATCACTGTCAACAGTGCCTTTCTTGAACCCTTTGTCCCGTAAATATTTGTCCAGTCTATAATATCATGCTCGTGGTGCCTATTTCAGTCCATATAATGCCTTTTTCAACTTGCATACATAGTCCATATTATCTGTCAGTGAAAATCCTTTAATTTGTTCCATAAATACTTCTTCTTCTAGGTCTCCATTAAGAAATGTTGACTTAACATCCATCTGATATACTTTAAAGTCCCTATGACATGCATAGGCAAGAAACATTCTGATGGCTTCCAATATTCCCAATGTTCCAAAGGTTTCATCAAAATCATGTCCTTCAACTTGTGCATACCCCTTACAGAGCAATCGGGATTTATTCCTAACAATTTGTCCTTGTTCATTCATTTTATTCTTAAACACCCATTTGGAGCCTATTACATTCTTATCCGCAGGTCTAGCAACAAACTCCCAAGTATTGTTCTTCTCAATGTGATCAAGCCCTTCATTCATAGCTCTAATCCAATCGCCATGCTTGTTGGATTCAACAAAAATTTAAGTTCACTCATAGATAGGAAAGCAATATGAGATTGTTCTGAGTCTTTAATAAATTGCCTTCTTGTCTAAACTCCTTTATTCATATCACCAATTATTTGTTTTTCAGGATGATTCTTTCTAACAATTATGAGAGGTGGTTTTGTTTCTGTCTACTGATTTGATTCTGCCTGAGTATTTATATTTTCATCTAACTCGGAGTCTTGTTTTTCTGATTCTTGCACCTGTTCATCTTCAACTTCTACTATATCCTCTATGGATTCAACATTGCTTACATTTCGTACCGGGATTTCTTCATCAACTTTTATGTCAATACAATCAACCAATTTATACAGCCTCTTATTATAGCATTGATATCATTTATTGTTTGTAGCATATCCTAATAACATACCTTCATCAGCCCTGTCATCATATTTGCCAAGATTTTCATCATTATTCTTGATATAACACTTACTCCCAAAGACTTTAAAATGCTTTATTGAAGCAGGTCTTCCAAACCATATTTCATAAGGAGTATTGTCACTATGTGGCCTGAGATGATATTTGTTAATAATATGTACATTTGTATGAATTGATTCTACCCAATATGTTTGAGCAATATTCCTTTCATTCATCATTGATTTTTCCATCTATTGAACTGATCTATTCTTTCTTTCAACTACTCCATTTTGTTGTGGAGTCCTTGGAATAGTATACTCTCTTTTGATCCCATGTTTATCACAAAACTCTTTGAAGTCCCGTGAACTAAAATATCCTCCTCTATCAAACCTTACTACCTTCGATCTTTTTCTTGTTTGATTCTCAGTCAGAGCCTTAAACACTTTGAATTTTTCAAATGCTTCAGATTTTTATTTCAGAAAGAAAACCCATGTAAGTCTAAAATAATCATCAATAATCAACATGAAATAAATTTATTTTCCTATACCTTCCTTCCTTTATGGTCCACATAAATCCATATGTACTAACTAAAGAGGTTTTTATGTTGATGCAAAGTTCTTAGATTTAAACTGTGTCCGAGTAAGCTTTCCTATTTGGCAAGGTTTACATACATAATCATATGGCTTTGATATATTTGGAAGATCTTTTACCACCCCATTGTTTCTAAGTTTGATTAGATGATCAAAATTTAGATGTCCAAGTCTTCTATGTCATAGCCAACTTTTATCATACCGTCTCAAATGACATTCTTTTTTTTCTTCTTTCAAAACATAGACATTGTTTTCTGTTCTTATCCCTTTTTCAACCAAATGTATTGAATCCACAAATTGTATTCTACAATCTTTATAAGTGAAAAAAAATTCACATCCTCTGTCACAAACTTCACTGACACTAAGAAGATTATTTTTTAGACCATCTACAAACAACACATCTTGAGCTTTCCCTTTTCCATTACTTAGACTTACCATTCCTTTAACTTTTATTTTTCCTGATGCATCATTTCCAAAATTTAAATTCCCTAACTTGCTTTCACTTAGAGACAGAAACTTACTTTTGTCTCCAGTCATATGTTTGGAACATCCACTGTCAATATACCAGGGATTATTTTGTCTTTGAGTTGACAACACTAATCCGCACTTGTTATCTTATTTCTTCTTCCAAACCTTGACATTTTCAGTTCTAAGATTTGAATCTAGCTTATAGTTCTTTAGGTGACAGTCTACAGCTTTATGTTCATAATTATGGTAGATGTAACATTGTAGTTCATTGAATAAAGGATCATAACGATTGTTATGATTAACCTGCATCTTTTTCTCTACCATCATATGATTTGCAGTCTGTTGTTCTTTGTTACTTGGTTGTCTCATTCTTTTTTGTGGCAGATATTTATTCCTTGGGTGTCTTGATTGCTCATGTCTAAAGCTTAAATAAAAATTTACATCTTTGTGACCAAAGTTAGAGCAGAAAAAACAATATCCATACAAAAAATATTTGTACCTGGAAAATGGTTGTCTTCTTTGAGCAGGTTGATTTCTTCCATGTTGATGATTTCCTTGAGCAGAGGGTGAATTAATTATTTGTTCTACAGATTTAGTTCTGGTTCTTTTTTCTTCACTTCTCCTTGGTGGTTGATTATCTTCCTTTCTTTCTGCAGATTTGTTTTTGTCAATGGTTGTAGATTTGACAAACTTGATGGATTCTTTGTTTCTTGGCTGACCACTACTTGATCCTTCTTCATAATCCAAACCAGTTTTCAACTTTGGATTCCTTTGTTGATTCAGAATGGTGGCTAATCCTTATGAGGCTTTAATACTTATCAGATTATGATGATATAAGGCATGAAATTTCTCTAGATCTTTTCTGACAGTCACTACTTCATCTTCCAATTTTTCACCTTCTTTTTGGCTTCCTTCAATTGTTGTTTGAGGATGTCTTCAATATTCTTAGATTCTTCTAACTTAACCTTCAACAGATCAATTCCTTGAGATGGTTCATTGCATGTTTCTCATACCTGAGCAGTAACTATTTTTTGTTTTATCTTCTTAAGTCTGAGTATGTCAATCTCTTCTAAAGAACTGATTAGTTCACCTTCCATATCAACCACAGCTTCTTCTTCATTCATGTCAGTTATTTTTTATTCATCATCAAGGTATCCTATGGCCATAAGCATAAAATCATTCACTTTATCTTCACAAGATGAATTGATATCTATGTCTTCTGAGGAGTCATCATTATTTGCACACAAACTTTTATTTTTACTATATTTCTTAAATTTGTATTTATTTCCATCATCAGAGTTCTGGTATTTTTCTTTGTGAGGAAACTTAGATGCAAAATGACCTATCTTACCACAGTTGAAACATTTAAATGGCAACTTGCCTTGGTATTTTCCTGATCCTTTCTTTAATCTTCTCACAAATTTTGCCTCAATCTCATCTAATTCTGAATCAGTATTCTTGTCTGCTTTAAAAGATGCTTCTCTAGTGGTGGATTTATATTTACTAATCCTCATTTCATAAGCAGTTAGAATTCCTGGGAGTTGATCATGTTGGTTGTGGAGCCTGATTATCTTCCTGATTCAGAGGTCTTTTACTTTCAGCCGTGTTTATACCCCATAAAGTATTTACACCCCAAAAGTATGTACACTCTTCCACGCAGGGGTTCAGGGGCAGCGTCCCCTGATGGGGGTTTGGGGGCGAAGCCCCCGAAGTAAAAATTGCCTTGTAAATGTATATTGTAATTTCATTGTAAATCTGGACCGTTCATTATAAGGTCGCAGATCTAACGATAGAGATTATGTTAGGGTTTTTTTCCCTAGAAGGCAACTCTCTTTCATGAGGGAAATTTATTGCGGCTATGGTTGATGGTGAATATTGTATTCTGAGATAGGAGACTGTGAGAGAAATAAGAGGAAGTTATAGCGGGTTTGTTGTAGGTTGTATACCTTCATATGCTGGATAATAATAAAGGAAGGACTTGGAAATTTCTCTGGTGGACGTAGCCCACACTGGATGAACCATGTAAATACGTGTCTCTATTGTATTGTGTATCTTCTTTGTTTTGTTTCCACATTTGTTTTATTTTATTGCTCCACAGTCCTGGTTTTCTAACAGATCAATAGGTAGAATTTTAAGATCATGCAGTTCTTCTATTGCAGAAACTTTTTGCATTAAATCTATCAAGTAGAGATCTTAAAATATTTTGAACTAAGAGTGTGTCTTCAATCTTCTCACCAAGACCCTTCATGGAATTCACAAGCTCCTCAATTCTTAAAAAATATTTACTAATAGTTTCATCCTCATTCATCTTGAGTTGTTCAAATTTCAATCTATATGTCTGAAGTTTGGTATCTTTTACTTTCTCATTTCCTTCATAATTTCTAATAAGTTTATCCCACATCTCTTTGGCAGATTCAAGATGCATCACCTTTACAAACTCAGCTTCAGCAATCCCACTCATGATATCATTCATTGCCTTTGCATTGAAGCTAAATTCTAACTTGTCATCTTTGGAAGCTAGCACAACAGGTTTTGTATATCCAGTCTCTACTACATCCCAAACATTAGCACCTAAGTCCATAATGTATGTTCTCATTCTAACCTTCCAGAAGGAAAAAATTTGTCCATCAAATAGAGGAGGCTTATTGGTTGAATTCCCTTCATGACTTGCCATGTTTAATCTTAATGATCTACCTTTAAATAAAAGGAACCCGCTCTGATACCAATTGTTGAAATTACTAAGACAACTGAGAGGGGGGGGGTGAATCAGTTGTTACTGTGCTTAAAAAAATTTATGCCCGTTAAAATTGTTGTTACTCTTCTCCAAATGACAATCAATATTATGCAAGACATAAACAACAGAAATAAAAAACATCAATCACACATATGATATACACAAGGACAGATATTCATGAGAAAAACCATAAAGGGATAAAACCTCTTCTTCTTAGAATGATAGGCAGTCTTTTAATTTTTGTACATCACCTATCTTTGAGCACCAACTCAAAAATGAGGCTACAACTTCTTCTTTAACAAGTTGCAACTTGTAGAGAGCACCAACCCTCAATTTTCTCTAGTACCCACTAGAAAGAAGCATATTTTATCCTTATTATTTCCAACACCAACTGGATGGAAGCACCTACTTCCAGTTATAAAAGCACCAACTTGCACACAGAAAACTCTTTGTTTTCCCTAGCACCACCATGTCTCCCTATTTTCTAGCCACAACTAGATGGAAGACACAACTCCCAAAATTCAAGCACCAACTTGAATAACAGAGGACCAAAATCCTCCCTAGCACCACCCTACCACCCTGATTATAAATCTTTGCTTGAATAATACCTTGCAACAATACAGATATTTCAACACTTACCACTTCTTCATTGTTCTGCAATTTGGTTCTGCTTCTATCTATTCATGCTTGGCTCCATTTTTTGTCTCTTTCCATCTTCTCTTTCTCTATTCTTCTCATGATCGTAGGTTCTTGTACATTCTTCTCTTTTCATCATTTCTACTTTGTCCAGCTTATGTTCTTCATCACTGAATTTGTTCTCTCTCTATTCATACTGTAATTTTCATTACATACAGTTCAACTCATTTTACATAGAAATGGCAACATAACTCTATCACAACATTTTTTTCTTTTATTCATTCACTCACGATTTGTTACACTATGAATCTCAAACACCCAAGAACAATGATTCAGTTAGTATAATTGAATCGTAACTGGTCAATAAATCACGAAGTGAAACAACAACCCTTTGATCAGAATGTCTATTTAATCAGCGCCATTGGATTATACACACAGACGATTTTTGACTTTTCAATGTGTAAAATATAGTTTCGACAGGCGCAAGGTTTCCCTCCACATGACCACTGGTTGTGACCATATGCCAAAAATACGCTTCGTGACGTTGCACATTGGATGTTCTGCTGCGAGTCACCTCGACTCTCCCAACTCCTGAACTCTGAAGTAGATCCTAGCGATGCTAGATCCTTCCCTTATTCTCTCCTGATGTGACCTCTTGTTGCGACTTGGGGCCCAAGAAATTCGAGACTTCAAGTTTCGTAAACTCGCGAGTTAGCTCTCCTCATTTCTTCTATGTCCGAACTTCTGAACTTCACCATGTCAGATCAACAGTCCACAACTCTCTGTGATTCAACGACCCATATCTCTTCTTCTTGAATTGGAACTTCGCGGCTTTGTGTTTTGGGAACTTGAAGATGGCCCCTTCTTTTGTTAACTTACATTTGTTTCCATGCACCAATATGAATGTGCGTCATAGATCTATCATCCACGATAATCAACAGTTCATGATGTAGTTTCTTTCGGTTCCCGATGTAGTTTATTTCAAACCTTTGTCTCATGACTCCTTCTTTCCTTCTCACCATGCTCAGTTGACATCAATGACAACATTGACAGTGCACCAAACAAATAACTAGCCAACAATCTCCCCCTTTGAAATTGATGGCAACTTTCTGCATTCTGGCAATTCGGCATTTCCACGATAGTATCTTTCTCCCCCTTGGATATCAATGAGAAAGGAAACACACTCCCCCTGTCAAATATGAATGGAAAAACCAGAACAATATTCACCAAAAATACAACAGATAATCATTAAGTACTCCCCTGACAAGGTGAACACATTAGATTAAAGAATATATGAACCCCAACTTCTGACGAATATATTCAAATGGTGTCTTTGATAATGGTTTAGTAAAGATATCAGTTATTTTTTCTGTGGAAGGAATATAATTCAGTTGAACAACTCTGTTTGTAACCTGCTCTTTGAGAAAATGATATTTTATTGGTATATGCTTAGTATTTGAACGGAGAACATGATTCTTGGAGACACTAATGGCACTTGTGTTATCACAGTGAATTGGAATGGGATCAGTATAAGTTACCTTCAAATCTGGAAGAGTTTGTATCATCCATAATAACTGAGTGCAGCAAGTAGCAGCAGCAATGTATTCTGCCTCTGTAGTCTAAAAATAAATAGATCCATGCTTCTTAATAATCCATGCTACTAATGAATCACCTAACAAGAATTCACCTCCACTGGTGCTCTTTCTCTCATCCAAACAATTTTCCCAATCAGCATCTAAATATGCAGTTAATTGAAAATTCGGATTTCTAGGATACCTAAGACCATAAGTCATTTTACCCTTCAAATATTTGAATAAACTCTTGACAGCTTCTAAATGAATATGTTTAGGGGCAGACTGATAATGACCTACCATTCCAACAGCTTGCATTATATAAAGACGATATGATGTGATGTACATAAGACTGTCTTTCATTGATCGATATGTTCTTTGATCAGCATCAGGTGAAATATTATATTTATTGAGCTTGCAACCAACCACCATAGGTGTACTAACAAGAGAGGAATATTCCATCTGAAACTTCTTCAACATCTCTTTCAAATACTTTTCTTGAGAGATAAATAACCCTCCAGAACCCTGATTGATTTGAAAACCAAGAAAATATGAAAGTTCTCCTATCCTGGACATATCAAACTTAGTTTTCATAGAATTAGAAAACCACTGAACATAAGGGTCATTAGTACATCCAAAAATAATGACATCTACATAACCCAAAACAACTAATAAATCATCACCTTCAAACTTAATGTATAGATTACTGTCAATGGTACCTTTCTTGAACCCATTGTCCTGTAAAAATTTGTTCATTCTATAATACTAGGCTCATGGTGCTTGTTTCAGTCCATATAATTCATTTTTCAACTTTCAAACATAGTCAGGATTACCTGTCAATGAAAATCCTTCAGGTTTTTCCATATATACTTCTTCTTCTAGGTCTCCATTAAGAAATGTTGACTTAACATCATTCTAATATACTTTAAAGTTCTTATGACATGCATAGGCAAGAAACATTTTGATGGCTTCCAATCTTGCCACTAGTCCAAAGGATTCATCAAAATCTTTCCTTCAACTTGTGCATACCCATTACAGACCAAACGGGCTTTATTCCTAACAATTTGTCCTTGTTCATTCATTTTATTCTTAAACACCCATTTGGAACCTATTACATTCTTATCTGCAGGTCTAGGAACAAACTCCCAATTATTGTTCTTGTCAATTTGATCAAGCTCTTCATTCATAGCTCTAATCCAATCGTCATGCTTGTTGGCTTCATTGAAAATTTTAGGTTCAATCATAGATAGAAAAGCAATATGAGATTGTTATGAGTCTTTAATCAATTGCTTTCTGGTCTGAACTCCTTTATTATATCACCAATTATTTTTTTTTCAGGATGATTCTTTCTAACAATTCTGAGAGGTGGTTTTGTTTATGTCTGTTGATTTGAGTCTGCCTGAGTATTTGTATTTCCATCTGACTCAAATTATTCTATTTTTGAATCTTGGACTTGTTCATATTCAACTTCTATTATATCCTATGTGGTTGATTCAACACTGCTTATATCTCGTACTGGGATTTCTTCATCAACTTTTATGTCAATACAATCAACCAATTTATACAACCTCTTATTATAGCATTTGTATCCTTTATTGTTTGTAGAATACCCTAATAAGATACCTTCATTAGCCCTGTCATCATATTTTCCAAGTTTTTCATCATTATTCTTGATATAACACTTACTCCCAAAGACTTTAAAATGATTGATTGAAGCAGGTATTCCAAACCATAGTTCATAAGTAGTCTTGTCACTGTGTGGCCTGAGATGAGATTTGTTAAGAATATGTACGGTTGTATGAAATGACTCTACCCAATATGTATGAGCAATATTCCTTTCATTCATCATTGATCTTTCAATCTGATGAACTGATTTATTTTGTCTTTCAACTACTCCATTTTGTTATGGAGTCATTGGAATAGTATACTCCCTTTTGATCCCATTTTAGTCACGAAACTCTTTCAATTCCCCTGAAATAAACTCTCCTCCTCTATCAGACCTTACTGCCTTCAATCTTTTTGTTGTTTGATTCTCAGTCAGAACCTTAAACACTTTGAATTTTTCAAATTCTTTATATTTTTCTTTCAGAAAGGCAACCCATGTAAGTCTAGAATAATCATCAATAATCAACATGAAATAAAAAAAATTCATGTACCTTCCTTCGTTGATGGTCTAGATAAATACATATGTATTAACTGAAGAGGTTTTTTTGTTGATGCAAATTTCTTAGATTTAAACTGTGTCTGAGTAAGCTTTCCTATTTGGCAAGGTTTACATACAAAATCATATGGCTTTGATATCTTTTGAAGATCTTTTACTGCCCCACTGTTTCTAAGTTTGATTAGATGATCAAAATTTAGATCTCCAAGTCTCCTATGCCATAGCCAACTTTCATCATACTTACTTAAATGACATTCTTCTTCTTCTTCTTTCAAAACATAGACATTGTTTTCTATTCTTATCCCTTTTGCAACCAACTGTCATGAATCCACAGATTGTATTCTACAATCTTTAGAAGTGAAAACAACTTCGCATCCTCTGTCACAAACTTGAATGACACTAACCATATTATGTTTCAGACCATCTACAAACAACACATCTTGAGCTTTCCCTTTGCCATTACTTATACTTACCATTCCTTTACCTTTTATTTTTCTCAGTGCATCATTTGCAAATTTTACATTTCCTACCTTGCTTTCACTTAGAGACAAAAACTTACTTTTATCTCCAGTCATATGTTTGGAACATCCACTCTCAATATACTAGGGGTTATTTTGTCTTTGAGCTGACAACACTAATCCACACTCTTCTTTCTTCTTCCAAACCTTAATGTTTTCAGCTATGAGATTTGAATATGGATTATAGTTCTTTAGGCGACAGTCTGCAGCTTTATGTCTATAATTATGGCAGATGTAACATTTTGGTTGATTCAATAAAGGATCATAATGATTGTTACGCTTAACCTGCATCTTTTTCCCAACCATCATATGATTTGCAGTATGTGGTTGTTTTTTACTTGGTTGTCTCATTCTTTGTTGCGGTAGATATTTATTCATTGGGTGTCTTGATTGCTCTTGTCTAAATATTAAAGAACAATTTACAGCTTTGTGACCAAAGTTAGAGTAGAAAAAACAATATCCATAAAAACAAAATTGTACCTGGAAAATGGTTGTCTTCTTCGAACAGGTTGTCTTCTTCGAGCAGGTTGATTTCCTCCATGTTGATGATTTCCTTGAGCAGAGGGTGAATTATTTCTTTGTTCTACATATTCAGTTCTGGTACTTTTTTCTTCACTTCTCCTTGGCGGTTGATTATCTTCCTTTGTTTCTGCAGATTTGTTGTTGTCAATGGTTGTAGATTTGACAAAATTGATGGATTCTTTGTTGCTTGGCTGACCACTATTTGATCCTTCTTCATAATCCAAGCCAGTTTTCAACTTTGGATTCCTTTGTTGATTTAGAATGGTGGCTAATCCTTCTGAGGCTTTAATATTTGTCAAATTCTGATGATATAAGACCTGAAATTTCTCTAGTTCTTTTTTGACAGACACTACTTCATCTTCCAATTTTTCACCTTTTGTTTTGGCTTCCTTAAATTGTTGTTTGAGGATGTATTCAATATTCTTAGCTTCTTTTAACTTAACCTTCAACAGAGAAATTTCTTCAAATGGTCCATTGCATGTTTTCTCATACCTGAGCAGTAATTTTTTTTTGTTTTCTCTTCTTGAGTCTGAGTCTGACAATCTCTTCTAAAGACCTTATTATTTCACCTTCCATATCAACACAGCTTCTTCTTCATGCATGTCACTCCCTATGTATTCATCATAAAGGTATCCTATGTCCATAAGCATAAAATCATTCACTTTATCTTCACAAGATGAATTGTTATCTATGTCTTCTGAGGAGTCATCATTATTTTCACACAAACTTTTATTTTTACTATATTTCTTAAATTTGTATTTCTTTTCATCATCAGAGTTCTGGTCTTTTTCTTGTGAGGACACTTAGATGCAAAATGACCTATCTTACCATAGTTGAAACATTTAAATGGCAGCTTGCCTTGGTATTTTCCTGATCCTTTCTTTAATCTTCTCACAAATTTTTCCTCAATCTCAACTAATTATGAATCTGTATTATTGTCTGATTTAAAAGATGCTTCTCTAGTGGTGGATTTATCTTTACTAATCCTCATTTCATAAGCAGTTAGAGTTCCTAGGAGTTGATCAATAGGCAGAATTTTAAGATCATTCATTTCTTCTATTGCAGAAACTTTTGGATTAAATCTATCAGGTAGAGATCTTAAAATCTTCTTAACTAAGAGTGTGTCTTCAATATTCTCACCAAGACCCTTCATGGAATTCAAAATCTCCTCAACTCTTAAAAAATATTTACTAACTATTTCATCCTCACTCATATTCAATTGTTCAAATTTCAATCTATATGTCTGAAGTTTGGCATCTTTTACTTTCTCATTTCCTTCATAATTGCTAATAAGTTTATACCACATCTCTTTGGCAGATTCAAGATGCATCATCGTTACAAACTATGCTTCAGCAAGCCCACTCAAGATAGCATTCATTTCCTTTTCATTGAAGCTAAATTCTAAATTATTATATTTGGAAGCTAGCACAACAAGTTTTGTATATCAAGCCTCTACTACATCCCAAACATCAGCACCTAAGGCCATAATGTATGTTCTCATTCTAACCTTCCAAAAGGCAAAATTTGTTCCATCAAATAGAGGAGGATTATTGGTTGACGTCCCTTCATGACTTGTCATGTTTAAGCTTATTGGTCTACCTTTAAATAAAAGGAACCCACTCTGATACCAATTGTTGAAATTACTAAGACAACTGAGAGTGGGGGGTGAATCAGTTTTTATTATGCTTAAATAATTTTATGTCTGCTAAAAATGTTGTTACTCTTCTCCAAATTATTATCAAGATTATGCAAGACATAAACATCAGAAATAGTAAACATCAATCACACATATGATATTCACAGAGACAGATATTCATGAGGAAACCCATAAAGGGAGAAAACCTCTTCTTCTTAGAACGATAGGCAGTCTCTTAATTTATGTACATCATCCATCTTTGAGCACCAACTCAAAAATGAGGCTACAACCTCTTCTTTAACAAGCTACAACTTGTAGAGATAACCAACCCTCAAGTTTCTCTAGTACCCACTAGAAAGAAGCATATTTTCTCCTTATGATATACAGCACCTACTTCCATTTATAAAAGCACCAACTTGCACACAGAAAACTCTTCCTTTTCCCTAGCACCACCCTGCCTCCCTATTTTCTAGCCACAACTAGATGGAAGATACAACTCCCAAAATTCAAGCACCAAATTGAATAACAGAGGACCAAAATCCTCCCTATCACTACCCTACCACCCTAATTATAAATCTTTTCTTGAATAATACCTTGCAACAATACAGATATTTCAACACTTACCACTTCTTCTTTGTTCTACAATTTTTATCTGCTTCTATCTATTTGTGCTTGGCTCCATTTGTTGTCTCTTTCCATATTCTCTTTCTATATTCTTCGCATTCTCTTAGGTTCGTGTACATTCTTCTATTTTCATCATTTATGCTATGTCCAGCTTATGTTATTCATCTATGAATTTGTTCTCTCTCTATTCATACTGTAATTTTCATTACATACAGTTCAACTCATTTTACAGAGAAACGAAAACATAAATCTGTCACAACATTTTTTTTCTTTTATTCATTCACTCATGATCTGTTACACTATGAATCTAAAATTCCCAAGAAGAATGATTTGGTTAGTATAACTGAATCGTAATCGGTCAACAAATCATGAAGTGAAACAGCAACCCTTTGATCAAAATGTCTATTTAATCAGTGTCGTTGGATTATACACACAGAGGCTTTTTTAATTTTCAATGTGTAAAATATAGTGTCGACGGGCGCAAGGTTCCTCTCCACTTGACCACTGGTTGTGACCATACACCAACCAAAAAGGCACTTCACGACTTCTCACATTGGATGTTCTGCTACGAGCCACCCTAATTCTCCCAACTCCCGAACTCCGAAGTAGAGCCTAGCGACGCTAGCTCCTTCCCTTATTCTATGCTGATGTGACCTCTTGTTGCAACTTGGGGCCCAAGCACTTCGGGACTTCACATTTCGTGAACTCGTGAGTAAGCAACCTCCTTTCTCTGATGTATGAACTTCTGAACTTCACCATGTCATATCAATGGTCCATGACTCTCTGTGATTCAATGGCCCAGATCTCTTCTTCACGAATCGGGACTTCGTGTTTCAGGACTTTGCAGATGGCCCCTTATTTTGTTAAATTTCATTTGTTTCCATGCACCAATATGAATGTGCGCCATAGATATATCATCCACGATAATCAACGGTTCCTGATGTAGTTTCTTTCAATTCTTGATGTAGTTTATTTCAAACCTTTGTCTCGTGATTCCTTCTTTCCTTCTCACCATTCTCAATTGACAACAATGATAACACTGACAGCACACCAAACAAATAACTCTCCAACAACACCTCATCAAGTTCCATGAGTGCATCGATCTACTAGATCTAGATCATGAGGATGTTCGCATGAATATTTTCATGCATTCATTGGATGGTGATGCACATAAGTGGTATTTCTCATTACCTCCTTATAGCATTTCATCTTTGAAAGAGTTTCACAAAGTATTCAATGAGCATTGCAAAAGGTATTTTTCAGATGAGTTTTTATTTGAAAATTTGTGTTAGGAATATGAATTGCATAATGAGATTGAAGTTATATATAGAGAATAATTTCTCCCTGACAATCTGCAACAGCTCTCTAATTATCTTCAAGATGTTATGCTTTCACATGACCATGAACTAGAAATGGAAAATGAAGAAGCTGAAAGTTCTCATGCTACAGTTATTTCTGATTGTTGTATATCTGAAAATCTAATTGCTTCAGTTATAAATCATGAGGATCAGTTTTCTGTTGGTCAAATGCCAATTGAAATCGGTAAGGGTAGCCCACATTTTTCAGATTTGTAGACAAAGGGAAGTTGCAGCAACCATGAGGAATTGGATTTGCAGAGATCATCCATTTTCAAGGTGGAAAAGCAAGAAGACTGTAAGTATGAGTCAAAATTGACACAGCATTTGACATTTTGTTCATATCTTGCTTTAAAGCAGGATGTAGATCATATCAGTGATTATATTCTAAGTCATTTTGAGCAAGAAGCAATGGATGATTGCCTAAGTAAATCTATAATTAAATTTTATCACAATCAGAGTTCTTTAAATTCTGTTATGCAATCATCACATGATCATTTTGGTAAAGAATAAATTGGCATTTGTGATGATCAAAACTTTCCCTTGGAAGATCAAGGAGGACATTTGTTTTCAAGCAAAAGGAAAGACATACATGGGAAATCAATGGTTTTGAATCAGTATAATGGTGATCACGGTTTTCAAGAACACATGGTAGCCTTACTTGAGTCTCATCTCTCAGACTCTCTTAAGTTTTCAAATTTTATCATATCACTTGCATTTGTCAATGAGTATGATCTTCTGAACAAATTTTTATGGCTACGATTATGCTTTTATTGTTATCTTCTAATCAGTGGTAGAAGAAGGATCATTTTAGAAATGAAATTACTTGTATGGTTACATTGGAAACATGACTTCACTTGAGTCAGTAGTAACACAGTTGATTAGTATAGGAATGTACATGAATAAGCTTAGTATTTGATCATTTGTTTTTAGTTTTCAGTTGGTTTATAGTATGAAGGATTTCAGTTTTCAATAAATAAGAATATTTTCTCTTAATACATCAAGAACAAAATGTAAGTGACAAATCTCGAGGGTTTATAAAGGAATGGTTGTACATGTTTAATACTAGATGACTCCATAACCCAATGGACTAGGCACTACGGAGTCCAAGATGTATATTTATGAAGAGTAGCTTGATCTCAATAATCAGAGCAGCTTGTAGGGTTTTCAGATTGCATGGATAGGCACAGGTCTACTAGGTTCTTGGAAACCTCACAGGGAATTTTTCATCCCAGTTGAAGCCAGATGTTAGCGCTCAAATTTTTCCTTAAACTTTTAAGCATCTTTAGCATCTTTGTGCTAAAATTGTCATAATCTTTTTTCTCTTTTACCCATTGTCGTAACCTTTCAAATCCTTCATCAAATTTCAACGAGCTCTTATCATTAATTTTCGCCTACAAACCCTATGATCTTTGGGCTATAACCTGCAAAACAAAAAATAAACTTTTTCATAAGTTTTTTTGGACCTTCACTTTTAGGGTTTCTCATATCTTCAAATAATAATAAAAAAAAAAAAATGTATTTATTTATTTAGCCTTTCACCAAAAAGTGGTGTGTGCTTAAGTGATCCTAGTCTATCCTAAGTCAAGATTATCGACCAAGTTAGCACATATGCCAAACTCCAAGTCCACATGTCGAAAACAAGTCAACATACAAACCAACGCAAGCGCCAAGCCTAAGAGGCATCCCACATTACTCATCGAACAAGTCTAGGGTGCATCGGCATTTATAAAGAGAACAATTTCTAAAATCACCTTGCATGTGGGATTATGCTTATACTTAAATATAAAAGAAAATATTATTTCGGGAGGTTCTTTATCACGCAAGTGTCAAAAACATGCATATCCAGAGAAATTAAATGCAATAGTATACAAGTGCGCAATTGTTTGGCAGCATTCATGCAAAGTGTCAAGGGAATTTTTAGTTGTCGAGTGTGTTTCAAAAATGCCAGAGAAGGTTCTTTCCAGCATCGATTGCGATCCATTTGAATTGGCTACCATTCATCTCTTGTTGGATTGTTGCTGCTAAATATGGAAGGGTTCAAGGGTGGTCTTAACCCCGCATAACTTTCCTCTTCGAGGGGGAAACCTCTAGCAGAGAAGAGATCTATTACAATAATATCCAAGACAAAAGTTCTCATACCCTTGACTCTTATTTATACTAAATATGTCTATCAAAAGAACCATCTAGAGGAAGGCCCTTCTAGAAGCGGAAGCTTCTATTAGGTATTATTACATTGGAATTATTCTTCCTTATTGCTAGGCCTTATTAATATTGACCTTTATTACATGGAAATATATTATTCTACCTACGTGATGGGTTAGGTCCCTAACATGTCCTCCCCCTTAAAAATAGCCTTGTCCTCAAGGCTTGAGATGAGGAAATTGTTGCAGAATGGTAGCTAGTTCCCAAGTGGCATCTGTTGGAGTTGTATATTTCCACTAGACTAACACTTCCTTGATGGTTCGCTGATGCAGACAATGCTCACGCTAGTCCAAAGATTCTTGTGGTTGTATCCAAATGGATCCTTCTTCATCCAACTTGGGAAGTTGGTTTGAGTTTGGCACTTAGTTCCAATCACCTTCTTTAAGCAAGAAACATGAAAAATAGGATGGAGCTTAGAATGATTGGGCAAAGATAATTGATAGGCCACTTGCTCCACACGCTTGAGAATGGTATAAGGACCATAAAATTTGGGCGCCAGTTTCTGACAATGGTTAGCCTTCGGGGAATTTTGCTTGTAAGGTTGCAGTCGAAGAAACACATGATCCCCTTTTGAAAATTGACGTTCAAAGCGACCTTGATCTACTTTTTTCTTTATGTGATTCTGGGCCATGACCAAATTCTCTTTGAGCATATAGAGAACAAACTCTCGATCTGTAAGCATTTGGTCAACCACCTGGACCTTCGAAACACTTGGAATATGAGAGAACTGAAGGTGGATTTTGTCCATATACTGCTTCAAAAGGAGTCATGTGGGTAGTTGTATGGTATGAAGTGTTGTACCACCATTCAACTAGTGGTAACCATTGAGCCCACTAATTTTTCATTTCCGATGAAAAATACCTCATATATGTTTCCAAACACTTTTTAAAAATTTAGTTTGACCATCAGTCTGGGGATGATAAGTTGTGTTGAGATGCAATTGGGTGCCTTGTAGCTTGAACAGTTCTTGCCAAAAATTGTTGGTGAAAGTTGGGTCGTGATCAGAAACAATAGAATGTGGCATGCCATGAAGCTTGAAGACCTGATCCACGAAAATTTGAGCCACAGTGGATGTTGTAAATGGGTGTTGAAGAGCACAGAAATGAGAATACTTGGAAAGACGATAAACTACCACCATGATGATTGATTTATTGCCCGATTTGGTAAGCCTACACTAAAATCCATAGAGATATCCCACCAAATAGTAGGTGGAATTGGAAGTGATTGTAGTGTGGTAGGAGATTTCACTGCTCCCTTGTTGCGTTGACAAAAATCTCATTCAGCCACAAAATTACGAACGTCTTTTTCATACCATCCCAGAAAAAAGAACATTTGACCCGGTCATAGGTTTTGGTAAACACGGAGTTCCCTATTGTGGGTGTAGCATGAAGCTCAGAAAGTACCGTGGATTTAAGTTTTCATTGTTTACTTAAATAAAAATGGCCTTTGTATCGAAGCTCAACATTGAGCCAAGAGTACCCTGGGGAAACTAGAGAATTGGACTACAATTGTTGTATCAGATGTGAACTTTTGGGATCATGTAGCCATTCCTGGTGAACACGTTAAAGCCAATCTGGTACAATGAAGGAGAGAGAAAAAAGGGACCCTTCATCTTCATAGTTTTTGGAAAGTGCGTCAGCAACCACATTGTCTTTGCCTTTTTTGTAAATGATCTCATAATCATATCCAAATATCTAGTCACCCATTTGTGTTTCTCTAGGGAGGAAAGTCGTTGTTCTAGAAAATACTTGAGGCTTTGATGATCTGTCTTAATTTGGAAGCATTGCCCCAATAGATAAGGGTGCCAAAGATCCACGACATGCAAAATAGCCAACATTTCCTTTTCATATATTGATTTGCCCAAATTTCGCTCGGACACTTGTTTGTTGGTAAAGGCCAAAGGCCTACCCTCTTGCATAAGGACAACACCAATTCCTTTCCCAGAAGCATCGCATTCGAGGACAAAGGTATTTGTGAAATTAGGAAGGGCCAGAACTGGAGTGGCACACATGGCCATCTTCAAGGTTTGAAAATCCTGATCAGTTGTTGGATTCTAGGTGAAAGAATTATTTTTAAGGAGTGCAGTGAGAGGTTTCGCAATCTTTCCATAATTATTAAAAAACTTGCGATAATAACTTGTTAATCCCATAAATCCATGCAATCTTTTTAAAGTCTTTGGGTGATGCCAATCTTGCATAGGTTCAATCTTTTTAGGATCCACCCTGACGTCGGCCTTGCCAACAAGATGACCCAAGTACTCGACTTCTCAGCCACCAAAAGAAAATTTAGATTATTTGAGGAAACGTTGGTGCTGAGAGAGTAGATGGAGAACTCGATCCACATGAGCAAGATGGGTTGTCCAGTTTTTACTATAGATGAGTATATCATCAAAGAAAACTATGAAAAAATGGTAGAGAAAAGGATGGAAGACATGATTCATGAGGCTTTGGAAAGTGGAGGGAGCATTACATAGGCCAAATGGCATGACCAAAAAATCATAGTGGCACTCATGAGTTATAAATGTAGTCTTAGGAATGTCTTCCTCTTTCATACGGATCTGGTGGTAGCCAGAACTAAGATCAAGTTTAGTAAAGAACTGGGTGTCACTCAATTCATCCAAGAGGTCATGAATGACAGGGATGGGAAATTTCTCTTTAATGGTGAGTTTGTTGAGGCGTGGAAGTCAGGACACATGCACCAAGAACCTTATTTTTTAAGGACCATGACCATAGGAGAATACTAGGGGCTCGTACTAGGGCGGATAACACCTGCATTGAGCAGTTCTTGAACAATTTTCTCAATTTAATTTTTTGGGGAAAAGGGGTGGCGATAGGGATGGATATTGGGAGGAAGGTTTCCTAG
>ML783920.1:302705-313423 GCA_009831015.1 Picea engelmannii | reverse complement strand
AATTTTAAATGGAAGTGATTAATTCCTTAACATTTTTCTTTAGGTTGGATACACCAAAATTTATCTAAGTGAACACTAATAATTATCAAATATTACTAAAAATAAAAACAATCTTTACATATTGAGGGGGTTTTGCAGTACAACATATAAGATATCAATATTTGTTTTTTGGATTATTATCATCATCATATTATAGCTTGATTTTTTTAGTAGTTTTATTTTTACTCTTTTATTTATATTTACTTATAATTATAATTTTATGATTTTTTATGTTTTTTATTTATCACTTTTTTATTTTTCAGGTTTTTATAATAGGAGTTATGATTAGCATAGATCTATCTTAATCCCAGATCCATCGACGCTTAATAGATTTGGAGTTAAGATGGATCTATGCCGGTTTAATGATGATGATGATGATGATTAACATCCACTAAGATCAATTGGTTTATCGGACCTTAAGAGGGTAAGTGATTACTTGCGATTCTTTAGAATTTTGTTTCTGTGCTTGAAAAGGATTAAGAGAAGCTTTCCAAGATCACCATACTTTTGTTGAGTTAAGAGGTTAGGAAGGTTGGTATTGTGACAAATATTTTGAAAATGAGATCTAATATGGGTATAGGATGGACAATCTAAGAGAAAGTGATTTTCATATTCAACCTTCTTAGTATCATAAAAGTGACAAACTCTTTCATCCCATGGCGTTTTAGGAACCGACCAACGTCCAGTTTCACTATGGATCTCGTGAGAATTTGTTCTTATCTTAGCAATACTTATTTTTTTCTTTACACTTGGCAAAGAAAAAAGATAATTTTGATCTTCTAGATTAGGGTTGATTAAATCCTTATAATAACTTAATTTTCTTTTTTACTCTAACTCTTTATCACACCACATTTTCTCCTTAAATTTTGATTTGATGATTTTTTTAATAGTATCTTTATTCTCCAAAATGGTGTCTTCCATGATTCCCCAATAGTTTAGTCAAGACTGGGCATCTTTATGCCATCCTCGCTTGATTCGATGGTGGTTACGACTCGATTTTGAAGAAATTTCAGGAAGCCTCTTGTCTTCCATGTTCTTTAACTTGTTCTTATGCATTAGGTATCTAGTCATAGCCATGCTCTCAATGGGGGAGATGATTTTTTCTAAGAGGAGGATGGGATAGGGCATATTTCCTTTAATTTTGAGATTATAGGTTATAAAATTATTTTGTATTTGCTCTATATTTTTTCAAGATTCACAAGAGATACTACAGCCCAAGACTTCACATCCATAAATAATAACGGGTGTAACAAGAGTCTCAAAGAGGAATTTCTTCTTATCCCAACTCCAAAGATCAACTGATTCATAATTGTTTTCAAGCCCATAATAAGCTTTCCATCCACCAAAAATCCTTTTCTCAATGCTATAATTCCAATTGAGCTTGTGGTGAATATCAATTTCAATATATTTGTATGAAGTCACTTCCTCCAAGTTGTTGTTGTCATATAAAAAGGTATCATAAGTGGTCTTATTGGATTTAATAATCACGACCTTAGTCTTATCAGTATTAACAGTCATACCCCTATTGGAGCAAAAATACTTGAGGATTCTTAGTTGGTTTTCAATATCACGGGGACTCCTTTCCATAAGAAAAATATCATCGACATTAAGAATAAGATCGATTACTATACCAGTGAGAGTAGGACCGACACAACCTGCTTTTTCCAGGCAATCTTCTAACTTGTCAATGTATATGCCAAAAAGGGTAGGGGACAAGGGACAACCTTTTTTGACTCCAATATTGCAATTAGTCTCTTTTGACCAGCCCTCAATTTTTTTAAACTTAGCAATAACATTCTCATACATCCTTATTGTAGCAGCTCTCAAATCAAGAGGCACTTTTATCTCTTCCCACCTATTCCAAAGGTTTTTCCTAGGAACCATGTCAAAAGATTTTCTAAAGTCAATAAAACAACAAAAAAGATTGATTTTAGTATTGCAAAACTCCTTTGCAATGATCCTAAAGGTAACAAGATGGTCTAGAGTTGAATGATATCTCCTAAACCCGACCTGGCCTTTAGTTCTTTTACCGTGACTTTCTAGCCAAAGGATAATCTTCTTTTCCAAAATAATTCCATAAAGCTTGGATAAAATCGGGATAATCATAATGGTTCTATAATTAGAGGGAATGTGTCTATCCCCATTTAAAAAAAATAGGAATAATGAGGCTTTGCATCTAGGGTTTAGGGAAGCTTTGCTTAGCTGCTAAATTGAAGAGCTTGTGTATTTGAGGGATAAGGATAGACCCTTTGATTTTAAAAATTTTAGCTTGGTAGCCTTCAATGTCCTTATCTTTCCCATTTGCAAGCTGCTCAACCTCGAACTCTATGTCATCTAAAGAAAAAAACTTATTCCTTTGTAGGGACAATAGGAATGGTGTCCATGACATTAGGGAACTTGTAAATACTTTTAAGGTAGGAATTCCAGTCCCTTAAGGGAATCCTATTATTTTCTTTAGTATTGCGGTTTAGAATTTGGCTCTAGAACTTCTTAGGATCCAACTTATATAGTTGTGAAAGTTGTTCTTGCCTTTTATTGATATAGTACCTTTTCTTCTTTTTAATTAGGGATTTGTACGTATTGATCTTATCGAGTTTTAAGGACTCATTAGAAGCATACCTAATGGCTTTCCTAGCAATTTTACATTCTTTATCATACCAAGGGTTGGTCGTTCTACTAGTCTTTTTATAGGACACCTTGAAGCAAAACTTGTTAATAGAAGTGGAAAGGGTAGTTGTAAAATTATGATAGAGTTCTTCAATGTTGTCCTTATAAGTTAGAAGATTTAATTTACTATTTAAATCCTTTAATGAAATGTCAACTTTAATTTTGTCAAAGCACAAATTCCTTTGATTATCAGAATTCTCTTCAATGGCGCTCATGTGCATGGAAACATTTAGAGTTAGGGTTAAAGGTTTATGATCAGAGTCAAGCTCATGGTCATTTAAAAGGTCAAAAGTTGTTATTTGGTTGGAAACGAGGATATCACATATCACATAATCTATGACACTACTACCTAGCCCATGAATACAAGTCATGTGGTTGGAGTTTCACCACTTTATTACTCCATTGCAAATTATTAGGTCTTGATAGTTATAGAGCTTGACCAACTCAGTACCAAAAAAAATCTCAATTAGGTCTTCAGAGCTTCTTTTGTAGCTATTAGATAAAACAAGGTCCTCATCTAGCCATAAAGGATTATGGTTGGAATCAGTACTTAAAAGAGTAGCTTTTTTAGTTGCATTCCTAGCATTAAAGTCTCCTACCAGGAGGATATTACCTTCATTTTTCAAACTATAAATATTGTGTTCTAAATTATTATAGGGACAATTGTTATATAGATTGTTTTTCTTATAAAAAGTAGAATTAATAGGTGCAAAATAACAAATTTCTATATACATCTTATTAGCATTGGTGTCTAAAATTTCTATCCAAATATATTGATTGAAGGGGTCAATCTTATGAAGTTGAATGTGAGGAGAAATACTCTTTCTAATATAACAAGATATTCTTGTTATCCCTCTACGGTGAGATTTTTTGTTCCACGCCGACCACAAGACAAATCCTTATATGTTAGGGACCTTAGAATCCTCATGCTCCCAAGTTTAAACTAGACAAATAATATCAATACCACTTGGGATCCAACTTATCATAGAACATTTGTGCCATAGAAAGCTATGACAATTCCAAAAAAGGATCCCGAGTGTCCCAAATTCCTATTTATTATTATCCTTTTGGTCTCTATCCCTAACAATAGCTTTTCGATTTCTAATTATTTCCCATTTTCCTTCTTTCCCCGCTTCTTTTACCTTTTGAACTTCCTTCATTAATTCAGCTTGGTCTCCGGGAATGAGGTCTTCATTTATAAATATTCTTGATCCTTTTAAGCTCAGAGATTTACTAAGTATGCTATATTTATGGTCATTACAACTTACTTTGACACAGATCAACCTATCTTTGTGATCAATTATTTTTCCTATCCTCTTTGCTTTTATGAGATAAGTTGTATCAATTTGTTATTTATTATTTAATTATTCGTTTACTATTGCTAGCGTATCCTCCTCTTCTTGTTCTTTTATACCAAAAATTATGAGGTTCAAGGATCTTTTGTTACACTCATGGTCCATTTCGATTAGCTTATTCATTTCCTTTTTCATAGGTTTGATATCCAATTTGTTTTCCATATTACTGAGGGTCAAATTGCTGCTTAATTTTTCTTCTAGCTCTTTAATCCTATCTCTCAAGTAGTGATTTTCTTCAACCTCTCCTTCTTGGGTTGATTGTTTATGCTTTTCCATTTCTTGAATCATATCCTTCATTGTCTACAATTCACTCTTGAACCCTAAGAATCTATCCTCTATTTGAGTTTGAATGGTATCTTTGAAAAAATATTATAAAATATATTAATATATTAAAAAATACTATTTTTTTTAATATATTACCAATGATCACCACTACATTATTTTACTGATCTATAAATTGGAGCTAAGGAAAATAAAAAAAGAACAAATTCAAACCAATATATATTTTTAATATATTAATGCATTTTGTAATATATATATATATATTATCTTAGCTTTTTTATTATTTATTATTATTATTTTGATGTGTTATGTTACATGAATATCTCTCGCATACGAGGTGTAGAGCTGGCTCAATTATAAAGGTTTTTAAGATTTTTAGTTTATATTGTTGTATTAATTTAATTTTCTTTTCTGGTTATTTTTTACTTTTTGACGAGTATAGATTTTCCTAGCAATTCTAATAATAAATTAACTTTTCTTCACATTTTTTTAGTGATATTATTATTTTTTATTAATTTAAATAAAGAATGTTATAAAACATTGAGAAGATTAAAAACCTCTATTCTCCAAGCAAAAAGATATTTACGATTAGCATAGGAATAAAGTGTTTAATGCAATGTTGGGAAGAATAAATGACCTTTACTGACCAAAATTGATTGGACACTAATAATTATCAATGATTACTAAAAATAAAAACAATATTTAAGTTTTAATGTGTTTTTGCACTGCAACATATGAGATACTAATATTTTGGGGGGATTATTTGTGGTAAGTCATTAATCTATAACCCATATCTCATTAATATTAGTCACAATTAACCAATTTTTTAGGGTGTTGAATAGTCCACTTAGTACAATACTTATTAATGTTTTACAAATGGATTAGTAAACTAAGTGAATTTGATTGTGAAAAAAATTCCAAAATTAAATGCACTTGAGTTAAAAGAGTATTAGAATAAGTGTTAACAAATGAAAACAAAAAAAATATGTAACATTTAAAAATAAAATTAGTATTTGCTTTTCAAATTAATTTAGATGAAAAGATTGTACATAGTAATAATAAAAATAAATGAATTCTAATCAAAAGTTCAAAACTTAAAATTATTATAATTTGACATCAGATTTGAATACACATCTGATTTGATTGAATAAATTTAGAAATAATAAATTAATTTTCTTTACACATTATTTTTAAAAAGGGATTATTTTTTATTAATTTAAAAAGGGATAACAAAACCTCGAAAGGCCCTTTCCCATGAGAAATTACGAAAGTTACAAATGTTGCATTGATTCCGATCAGAATTGCGTTGGAATCCGAATGGAAATGGGGCCTCATTGATACTAACGTGGAATGATTGGCATCCAAACCTCTTAACTAGGGTCCAATCAAATTCTAAGAAAAATAAATGGGGCCATTTTGGAGGGACATATGCTTTCCTTGCACCCACCTAAAGTAAATTCAAGTTGCTTTCCAGTTGTTGAGTACGAATGGACCAGAACCAGAAAATAAATTATTGGGCCATTATAAATAGAAATAGTGAAATTATGATAATAGAAAAATTCAGTGAAATTTTTTTCTCATTGTTTTTTGTTTTCAATTGAGGACTACATGAATTGAAACTAAAAAATAAATTTATTTAAAAAAGGGAATCCTAAGAGTCTAAGTGTTGGAAGATTGGTTGTTGTCATTGATGTCAACCCTAGTCATGGGTTTTGGACCGCAAGATTGATGAAGGTATTTGGACATGAAGGACAATGCAGATGCAGATACAACACCCATGGATGGATAATATACATCATGTTGTTTCCGGTGGTATGTGGCACGTCACGTGGATCCTCATGGTTGAGTAGAAATGAATTTTTGAAGATGACAAAGTGAATTGAAGAAGGAAGTACATGTAGGCCCTGAAGATAATTAAAGAAAATAATTACAAAATAAGAAAGTGTCAGGTCATCCCTAATGTTAAAAGGAAGTGACATAAATGTTATAAATACATATCATTATACATTCATCTGATACACAATTCAAATTTCAGAGGAAATCAGAAGTAAAGAAGGCCGGATTTCAAGGGAGGATGAAGTCTTTTGGTGATGTGTTCTAAGGTATGTTATTTATAGGTCATCTTCCCATTTTCGCTATAACTTTTTTTCTATAACAATTCAGATGGTGAAATTGCTATGGAATTGAGAAGACATATCAAGGCACCCATGGTAAAATTTTTCAGCTCTTGATTTTCTATAATTATGGAGATACACTTTGTGCAAGATAGGGTTTTTGACCAATCCTGAAGATAGTCAATAAACATGTGTTACGGGTAAAACAATCATACCTTATTCATAGAGAATCCAAATGAAGTGGGACTAATTCCATTGGACCGAATACGAATGGTAGTTTCATGTGTGTGAGTTTCATATTCTGATGTTAAATATTGAGCGTGGGGCATTCTATACAAGTTCGGTCTCCTGAATAAACCAGAATTGAATAAAGTCTACCATTCTTTCTATAACTTCTTCTTGGAGAGGATTCAAGGAGTGAAACTTGGAGGAGTTTCAGAGAATACATTGAGTAATATTATATACAGGATCATAGTATTCCAAGAATTTCAGAATTTCAGAAATTGAAGAAGTCTCAAGAAACATTATCAAGTTCTATGTGATGGTTGGTTGATGGTGATGATTTAATGTAAATTTTTATTATCTCTCATATATTATTGGGTGGAAGGAAGGGGAAAGGATGGAGAGTTCAACCCTCTATTGATATTGGAGTATTGTATCTTCTTCTTGGAGGTTTATCCCTCCTTTTACATTTGGATGTTGTAGATACCTTTGGAAGTCATTACTTCCCTTGAACAATAACTATTGATTATTTCTCATATATTGTGCATGGTGTATTGTGGTGTAATGGTGTAAATCTTATATTATTGTTCATTGCTCATTGGATATAATTGAATGGTTTAATTATAAGTTGAAGAAGGTTTCTTAAATTTTAATTGATACTTATTCACCCTACTGATTCACTCCCCTATCAATATCAACAATTGGTATCAGAGCGTGTTACCTTCAGTACAGTTTAACAACTGGAAGGAAGATCCTAAGAAGAAATGGAAGACAAAATTCCAAATGGGATTCCACAATTTTATGGAAGCAATTTTGAATATTGGAGTAATAGAATGGAAACTTACTTGAAAGCTCTTGGGGTGGATGTTTGGTTCTCAATTGCTTCAGGATACAATGCTTTGAAGAAACCAAAGACTGTAGCTAAGAAGGAAGCAAAAAGGATCAACAAATTGGCAATAGATACCATCCTAGATGGATTGACAGATAGTGAAATCCAAGGTGGGATCATGTGCATCATCAAAATATCTTTGGGACAAGCTACAAGACCTTTATGCAAGGGAAGAAGCAGAAGAAGAAGAAGAAGAACAAGAAATTGAAGCAAATTACAACATCTCAGATTTCAAAGAAGAAAATAGAGGTCAGTTATTTTGCTTTAATTGTGAAGGAGTAGGATATGTTGAATTTGAATGTCCTCATCCAAAGATTGAAAGAGATGACACTGAAGAAGAAAATTCCAATGAAGAAGAAGAAAATCATGAAGCATAAATTATTCAACAAGAAGATAAGAGTCTTAAAAAATTGAAGCACGATGAGATTGAAAATAACAAGCTCAAAGACACACATAGAAAACTAAGAAGTGAATTGGGTAGTTGTGAAAATACAGTTGTAAGATTGAAGAAACAATTAGAAGAATTTTATAAACTAAGAGAAGAAAACATTTCCTTGAAAACTCTACTCGAAGAAGAAAGAAGAATAGGAGAAGTAAGGAATGTCCAAATGAGGAAGAAAGAAGAAGATTGTGAGAAACTTGAAAGAGAAGTTATCTCATTGAGGAAGAGCTTAAGAAAATCTCATGTGCCAAAAGACTTAACACATGTTGGATGCATGGGTGAAACTTCATACAAAGAAGATGAAAATACCAACAAGAAGGTTGAAGAAAGAGCTACACAGACAATTGATGAGAAGTGGACCAAGATACCAGAAAGAAAGAATGATTACAAAAGAGATGAATATCCAAGAAGACCTCCTACCTTCAGGAATCAAAGAAGCTTCAATCCGTATGAAGGAAACTACAGAAGAGTAGATCATGAATCTAGATGGAATACATCACAAAGAAGGCCACTTACTCCAAGGTATAAAAATTTCTTTCTTGGTCATTGTTATACTTGCAAAAATTTTAGACACAAGGAGATTAATTGCAAAATCAATGAAATGATCAAATATGCAAGAAACATGAATGGTGTAAATAGAAGATATGGAAATAATCATGGATTTGTCAACAGAATGTATAATTCATTTTGCCCATTGATGGACAAAATTTTTGTATGCTACAAATGTAATTATATTGGTCACAAAGCACGAGATTGCATAAATATGAATGAAGATATCCCTATGCCAACCACAGTATGGAGAAGGAAAGAGATTCCAAACAATGAATATTGTTGAATAGCATTAACCATTGAAGAATGTAAAGAAGAAGATGAATGTTACATAGTCTGTGGATGTTCTTCACACATGACTGTCGATCAAGAAAAAATCATCAGCTTGAAGAGAAAGGGTGGCAATGGTGCATATGGAGATTACTCATCTGTAAAAATACTTGGAGAAGGTGTAGTAGAGCTTGGAAGAAAAAATGTAAAAGAAAAGAATGTCCTATTGGTTGAAGACTTGAAGCATAATCTATTCAGTGTTAGTAAAATGTGTGATCAAGGACACACTCTTACGTTTGACTCCTGAAAATGTAAAATCAGAGAAAATAACTCAGGAAGATTGGTTGCAACTACAACAATAAGACCGAACAACATATACATCCTATACATGAAGAAGAGAGAGAAGACAAAAGCCACAGAAAAGGATTCCAAGGAAGAAAAATTCCCAAATACCAAAAATAAGGATGAAGTATTATTGAGTGCCACATGTTAAGGGGGGGCAGCCCCAAAGAAGAAGGTCAACTTATGCCATTGAAATCAGGGGGAGAAGCCCCACCCTTTGCCATTGATGTCAAAGGGGGAGATAAATTGGGATCATGATGATAGGGCGAGAATGAGTGTTTCCATCAATGACAAAGGGGGGGATTTTTGGAATATTGGTTGTTGTCATTGATATCAACCCTAGTCATGGGTTTTGGATCGCAAGATTGATGAAGGTATTTGGACATGAAGGAAAATGAAAATGCAGATATAACACCCATGGATGAATAATATACATCATGTTGTTTCCGGTGGTATGTGGCATGTCATGTGGATCCTCATGGTTAAGGAGAAATGAATTTTTGAAGATGACAAAGTGAATTGAAGAAGGAAGTACATGTAGGCCCTGAAGATAATTAAAGAAAATAATTACAAAATAAGAAAGTGTTAGGTCGTCCCTAATATTAAAAGGAAGTGACATAAATGTTATAAATACATATCATTATACATTCATTTGATACACAATTAGAATATCAGAGGAAATCAGAAGTAAAGAAGGTCGGATTTCAAGGGAGGATGAAGTCTTTTGGTGATGTGTTCTAAGGTATGTTATTTACAGGTCATCTTACCATTTTCACTATAAATTGTTTTCTAGAACAATTCATATGGTGAAATTTATATGGAATTGACAAGACATATCAATGTACATGTGGTAAAAGTTTCATCTCTTGATTCACTATAATTATGGAGATACACTCTGTGCAAGATAGGGTTTTTGACCAGTCCTGAAGCTAGTCAATAAACAGGTGTTTCGGGTAACAAAGTCATAACTTATTCATAGAGAATCCAAATGAAGTGGGATCAATTCCATTGAAAAGAATACGGACTTTAGTTTTATGTGTACGAGTTTCAGAATCTGATGTTAAATATTGAGTGCGGGTCATTCTGTACAAGTTCGGTCTCCTAAATAAACCATAATTGAATAAAGTCTACCATTCTTTCTATAACTTCTTCTTGGAGAGGATTCAAGGAGTGAAACTTGGAGGAGTTTCAGAGAATACATTGAGTAATATTATATATAGGATTATATTATTCCAATAATTGAAGAATTTCATAAATTGAAGAAGTCTCAGGAAGCATTATCGAGTTCTATGTGATGGTTGGTTGATGGTGATGATTTAATGTAAAGTTTTATTATCTCTCATATATTCTTGGGTGGAAGGAAGGGGCAAGGATAGAGATTTAAACCCTCTATTGATATTGGAGTATTGTATCTTCCTCTTGGAGGTTTATCCCTCCCTTTACATTTGGAAGTTGTAGCTACCTTTGGAAGTCATTACTTCCCTTGAAAAATAACTATTGATTATTTCTCATATATTGTGCATGGTGTATTGTGGTGTATTGGTGTA
>ML783920.1:272227-282863 GCA_009831015.1 Picea engelmannii | reverse complement strand
TTCCATGTGTCGTTTTTGAGTCAATGCTGCCAAATCATTGGTCGTGTCGTCCATATGTTCAAGAGCTGTCCATTTGAAACCTCTATTGAGTCGGCCATCTGCAGTTATCTTTTCATTTCGAGTCGGCCTTCCCTGTGTCCAAATTCCAATTGCCGCCTACTCTGTTTCACTTTTAAAAACTCAATTACTTATTTCGTGTCACTGATGGGGGATACATCAAGGCCTTCCTGTGACAAGTCTTGTTCCGTCGACATCAGCTCATTATCCAGAATTGAGACTTAGAAATTATTTAGTACCTTGGAACTTGCATGCCTCAATGGCAAGTTTCTCTCTTTCGACAGTGGGTTTATATCATTGGCCTCTGATCGAAAGATTCCATTAATTGTTCAACATCAACTCATTTATTCACAATTCATGGACTGTACTATAGTACCTTGGGATTCATTGACATCAATGATGATTTCGCTCGCACTTGTTAACGGTATACATTAATGATCGGTAATCAAGTGGTTTCTACCATGTTCGACTTCGACACATGTAATCACATGGTTAGATTCGTACTTTGGGTGACGAGATTGAAGACCTTGGATATTGTCTTTATGGTCCAGGTTGCGATGGAGTATGTATAATGTACGACACATAGATCCACTGTGTATGTTTCATGGCTATGTCATCTTGATTAAAAAAAATTTGTCGCACAGATCCACAGTGTATTCCAGTGGCTGTGCTATATTACGACTGTATGGATCCACAGTGTATGATTGGTGGCCATGACCTTTGTTTATGATGCTGTCAGTCTATGATCTGAGTATGGGAATGCCTACCTCAGAATGAATATATATGATACTCTGTTGATGCTTGGATGTTTGTAGGTCTCCGATTAGATGTGCTTTTGGTTCTTGATACACACATGCAGCTTACAAAGTCAATCGACTGTCACTAGTTCCACTCTCCGACTTTGGGGGGCATTCTGTTATCCACATTTTTGGTTATCGAGATGATAACATGATCATGTCATGGTGATAGAAGATAAAACTCTTCATTAAGAACATTTTCCAGAAGAAGGTTACATTAATCATTTTCTCAAAATCATATTTTAAGAATGGTACGCAAGCTGCTTATATACTCTCCTGCAGAAATCCTTAATTTCCGCAGGTTGCATGCATATGGACTGCGGACTTTCCACACTGTGTTAATGGTTAGGGTGCGGACATGTTTCTAAAGGAGAAAATGAATAAATTCTCGATTCTTCTAGAAGGAATCTTCTAGAAGGATGAGTTGGAGTTCGAATGGTTGGCAAAATACTGACTTTCCAGATATCTTGGGATTATTCCCTATCCAAGTAACTAATCAATATTCTATTATATAATGAGGAGATTGCTTATGGAAAAGGTTAACAAGTTAACAAGCAAACAAGGCAAGCAATCTAGCTAGAGTTTGATAGGAGAACTGGTACAAGACTGTATGGAGGATGGAAGCTACAACAGCAAGACAACATAAGTAATCATTTGTGGTTGAACTTCTTCATGCATGAGCAAGTGTGTGTGTCAGGGCTAGAAGCCATCGAAAGGAGATCTACGACATCAAGGCTCAGGTTGTATATTTCTCTTTCAGTTAATGAAATATATGAATATGTCCCTTCCCATAATGATGATGTCATCTTATCACATGATTCCTTGATCACATGTATAGACTAGGTATTGAATATATTAATGCTTTTGCTATGATTGGTTTGTGTTGTTGTGATTGGACGACACAAGAGCATCAGAGCAGAGCGAGGAGCAATAGAGATTAAAGGAGAGCGTTCAAAAGGTATGAACACTATCCATTTCTCTTAGTTCATTCAATAGTTAGATCTAGGGAAAGAGTAGTATTCTGTTACGGTTTGTTCCAGATCCAGGTGGATCTTGGGGAGATTGGTCTGTGTCCGCACTCACAAATTTATCCATAAACACGGTTTCTTCGAAGTATTCATGTTTTTCTATGGATCGGGATGAGAATTATGCTTATAATCAGTTTCCTAAACATTTTGAGAATACAGTAACAAATGATTGTATATATAATTACATGTTCTTAGCTTATCATTATCAGTATGTTTTAAATCATGTTGTATAATTATCTTATGATCATTATTCTGAAGAAGAAATTGTCTCTTCTGATGATCAAGAGTTGATCTTAAAAGGACAAGAAGGTTATCTATTTTCAAGCAAAGGAGAATGTATGCATGAGTAGTTGTCTTTTCTAAATCAGCACATTTTGGATTTTGGATTTGAGGAGCTAGCTGCAGAGACGAGATCGTTTCAGTCCTAAAATTAATTGAATGGTTGTTTTGGAAGTCTTCCTTTACCTGATCAAATTGGAGATCTAGTTAGAGGTAGGTTAGTATAGGAACTAAGCTTGCTTCTCGAGCATTTGCTTTCCTTCAGTTTGCAGTGGGTTTATCAGTCATTTTGCTTAAATAAGTGGCAGATTTTGGCAGTGTTTCAGAGGTTGGTTTCATATATGACTCCACATCCCAATGGATAAGGCAGCATGAACTACATGTTCTTGGCAGCTTAGAGGGAGCATGCCATCCCCTGTGGAGCCAAATGTTAACACATAAGATTGTAAGAAGCCCCTTGAGTCATACCTTTGGTTTTTTACATCATTACCATGACATGTGACCTCTCATTTGTATAAAAGGTTCTCTTTGTCATCAAACATCGCTTGAAATGTCAAGCTAAAGACACTTGTATGTGCTGCCAATTGACTAGGAGAGTTCACAATGTAATCACGTGCTCTATTCATTCATTGCCATCATTACATTTTTGTCATGCTAATGGATTTCATTGTTTTTAGAGCGTATTTTAACAATTTTCAGGGATCAGGTCTTTGGATATCCTAACAGTCTCCTTGAAGCATGCAAATATTGTTTGAATTAGGCACTGCGAACTGGTGATAGGTGCTGCAAGCTTCGCCGGGAACTAGATGAACGAGAGAGTTGGAGGTTGGACAGCTTGTAGACACCCCTGTGCTAATTAAATTATGTCAACATAAATACTATATCCACCTGGTACTCCATGAGAGTGTTCATCATGTTTGAGGGTTGAAAAATGGGTTTTGGTTGGTTTTCATATTGGTGCTGCGAAATGTACTGCAAACACTCTGTTCTAGGATTGTTGAAACTTTCATCTTTTGCATCCTTTCAAATTCAGCCTTAAACGATTATATACAAAGATAATGGATTTTTGTAGCATGTCTGGACTCTTGACATAATTTTTGAGGTATTGAAGCTTTAAAACACTAAAATAGGCTGCTACAGGAAATTTCGCAGCGTCAACGCTGTGAACTGGTAATTTTGACCAGTTGACTTCCAGAATGATTTTCGGGTGAACCAGGATGAATTTTCAAAATTAAAAGGAGGTTATTGTCAATAACAGACCCAATAACATTAAAATTTTTCATTTTTTACACAAGTTTCACAGATTGCGAGATTCGAAGGAATCTTTGAGCCCTATTTTTTAGTTTTCACGATTTCATGTTTGAGACATGTTTTTGCGACACGTATTCCGGCAAGATGGAAATGAATTTCAAGAAAAAGAGAATTTTTTTTCTTTAGAATGAGCTTATATAAAAAAACTGTTCTCACATTTTACACATATGTTATGGTTTGAGAATTACAGGTGGCATTTTGAATACTATTTTTCATAACTTTGCCTCCTAAAAAGCATGAAATCAGTTAAAACATGTCATTTTCTGTTTGTAATTGTTTCTAATTTGGGAAAGGGGTTGGAGTTAGAAATGGTGATATATAAAGGACCTATAGTGCTATATATTTCATGGTACAAGAGAAGAGAAGGGTTGGAATGAGATAAGAGGCGGTTCTTTTGACCCAAAGGAACTGAGAGTGGTTATCACTGTGTATTTTTCTTTCTCTGTATCTTTTTCAGACTTGTGATTCCCTATTAATAAAGATCAATCTCTTTTATTTTCCATACTCTTGTCAATGCTTTGATAGTAGTAAATGAATGATTGATTCTTTTATTGCTTTGTTCTCATGAAATGATCAAATGAAGGATTCATTGTTGCGTTTATGGGTCAACTTCTATCAAGGTAGTGATCTCTTTATTGTGTATTGAATACCAACAATATCCTGATGTATTTTTGATTCATTCCTTCACAATTTTCTGTCTTTCCGTACTTTCATATAGACTATTTTCTGATCTGAAGTTACTAGGGCCACTTTTTTTGAAGGATGTAGTTGGAAATGTGTACGGTAGATGAATCTGATTGTCCTTATGGTCTGATCCATATGAATTTAAAGTTTATCTTTCAAGTTTTTAATTCGAATTGTTTGTATGTTACCAAGCTCACCTGATCTACAGTATAGGGTGACTCTTGGAGTGTTAACACCTTCAATATTAACTATTTTTACATCATTTGGCTAAACATCTTCTGGTGACCATATGACCCCCAATAAGTGTACAACTGAAATTTGGAAGTGGACAACTGCCAATGGCTGAATGTGCTCTCTAAATCTGGTGGTTTTGGGATGACCATAAACCGAATGGATAACAGAAGTTGATGTCTTCTACTAAATGGTAGTGATGGTTTAACGAAGACCACAAACAAATCTATTGGTTTACTGATGACCACAAACTTTGGAACCTAGCTCTAGGGCTCAAAGGTTTCCGAAACATTTCCTAAGTTAGCTAGAAGCTGTAAGTTGATGTCTTCTGCTAATTGGAAGTGATCTCGAATATTGGTTTAAAGATGACCCTAAAATTTTTTGTAGCAGAAAATGTAATTCTTATACTAAGTGGAGGTTTAAGGAAAAACACTAATCATTGTCTAACATAAGTTGAAATTCTTCTGCTAAGTGGTGGTTTAAGGAAAACCAGAAATTGATCACGCTCACTTATCACGCTTCCTTGTTACTGCTCGATTGATAGGACTTTGAAACTTGAATCCTGAATTTAAATCGATGAGGTTGTTCCCCCTGTCAAGGACAAGGTGAGAAGAAAAAAATCCTTTCATTACAAGATGTGTCAATACTCGAGAATGGATTCATCGGTATGAATGATATATATTCTTGACTATTGATGATCATTGCCAAGAAGTGATCCACCCATAGTGGTTCTTTACTCTTGCATATTTCTTATTGTCAAAAAATTTGTCTAAATGATGATTCTTGATCTAGGTGGATATTAGTGGCCACCCACCTATTCCACGGACTCGAAAAACTGTTTTCCCTCTTGGCAGTTTTTTGGTAGTTTTTCGGGTTCCAAACTTCTGGGGCCGTTTTGAGGCCCTAAATGATGTTTTTTGGGGATTTGAGGCCCATGTGATTGGATAAGGCCTTAAATTGGGCCAGTCAAAATTTTTTTTCAAGGTTAGACCTTTCCAACGGTGTATCAAGCACCCCAAACAGAGATCGTATGCAAAATTTACGCCCCCGGGAAGTTGACGTATCAACTACCCCCATCCGGGGCTCACAAACCTTTTGGATTTTCATCTTCCAGGGTTAGGATTTTTGGATTTTACTTATGTTAAAAATTCCTTTGGAGCCTCATTGTAAGAATCATATTATTTCGAATGTGAGTAGCTATCACATCTCCTCTTAGAGATAAGTTGCCACCATTCTAGCGATTCTTTCACTACGTATTTTTACAGTTCTGTACATTTCACACATTAATAGAAATTGTGTATTACTGTATCTCTGTGTTTATGGTTTCATCTATGATACATTTCTGTTATATCATTGGATATCTGATGACCTCTATTGAGATGAGGTTCTTTTATTTCTATAGATACATTTATTTATTATATCTCCGCTCTCATTTCGTGTCGAAAATAATCCGGATCAGTGGTATCATAGCAGGCTTCTCTTTATCGTTTTTCAGTGCATGTCCCCTACAAGGTTCGAGTATAGAATATTGGGTCTCGATCTTGTATCTCTTGAGTATAATCGCTCTCACACACCCAAGAAACCATCCATGGTAGAAGAAAATAAAAACGACGGAGCAAAATATTCTATTAATCTGTTGCTTGAGCAAGTTCTCAGGCGACAGAGGGACAAAATGATGGAGAATTTTTTCCACATCCTTCAATGCCTATTGATAACATAATGCACGTCTTCATCAAGTGGCCACATTGGAGGCACCTCTTCTTTCAAGGTACAGGTTAATTTTGATATTCTCGTATTTGAAGGTCAGATAGATGCATATGCTCTAGAAAAATGGTTAAATCTGCTAGAAGGTTATTTCTCTGTTCACAATTTTTATGATAGGGAAAATATCACCTTTGCACTCCTTAAGGCTCTCCTCCATGTCAAACATTGGTGGGAAACGTACTGGGAGAAAATTTCCACAGAGGAGTCCGGAATATATGGGGTCGATCCCACTTGGGATTTTTTTGTGGACATGGTCAAGGAACACTATTACCCTGTTGGAAACTATCAAGAGAAGTACATGAGATGGACCAAACTATGGAAAGAGAGGGACCAAGAAGTGTCTAAGTTCACCAATACATTCCTTACCTTGCGCACCAAGTTGGGTATCAAATACTACGAGAGACATTTGGTTCTGAAATACCGCGGGGCTCTACATAGATACATCCAAACTGAAATGGATTTTCTGGATATCTCATCACTCGGTGCTCCATATCGATATGTTGTTAAAATAGATCAAAAATTGAGGCACCAAAGCAAACGAGAATTTAGATCTGCAAATCTGCAAAAACCAAAGTATGAGAAAGATGACCCTAACAAACAGTTTCCTGAAAACCAATCTAATCCACAGGAAAAGAAGGTTCATGGGAAGATGAAGAAGGACACTATAAAATGGCGTGGTTTACAATAAATCCCCTTGCACAACACCGATGAATGTCACTCAAAACAATCATTGGTGGTCGAGATCAAAGACAAGCAGTCGAACCCTAATTCAGAATATGATTATGAAAATACTCGTAAAAGAGAGATCATCGATGCAGACCCCACTGCTATTGTCACAACCACAAAAATTCAACCAGAAGAACCAACAGATCCTGAAGAGGGGCAGCGCCTTTTTCATTCACAGATGTGGATGAAGGGGAACCCATTGTATTTATTGTTGATAGCGGAAGCCAAAAGAACTTCATCTCAATAGAGGTCATCAAACAATTGGGATTGTCGACAACACCACACCTGCAACCATACAACAACGGGTGGCTTCACTAGGGACGAGATCTTCATGCCAGCTAGCAGTGTCAATTGTCATACGTAATCCAACCCTTCAAGGATGAGGTATTATGTGATGTTGCCCCGCTGGATGTCTATGTTGTTCTCTTGGGCCAGCCATATATGTGAAAGCGCCATGCTATTTATGAGTCTCAACTCCGTAGTGTCATTGTTACTCTGAGGGGTCATCTCTACAAAATACTAAACATAATTCCAATTACCGTCCCACCTAAATAGTGCCGCAAGGTAGTATCTCATACTACAAAATTTAGCTTCTTCACAATATGTTCAAAAGGTGAACAAAAGGATATTGCAACCACTACTACCTCGACTCAAGCACCTTCAATTCAACAGAAGCAGGTCGAAAAGACTACAACAAAGTGAAAATATTCATTCTACACACAGACATATCATGTAGCCTGACTGATTTAACAGATTCAACCCCTCCAGCAACAGGTTCTTGATAGCTTTCCACAAACCAAGAAGCATGACGTCTCCAACAAGGCAACCAGCTCACCAAGATTCAGATTTAGCAAATGCTTCCCCCTCTCCCCCGGTAAATCAATGCAATGGATACCATTACTTCATAAGGAGGGAGGATTGATCCAGGTGAATATCAGTGGCCACCCACCTATTCCATGGGCTCGAAAAACAGTTTTCCATCTTGGCAGTTTTTTGGAAGTTTTTTGGGTTCCAAACATTCGGGGTCGTTTTGAGGCCCTAAACGACGTGTTTTGGATATTTGAGGCCCATGTGACTGATGTAGGCACTAACTTGTTCGATTAAAAAATCATTCTTCTCGGTTAGACCTTTCCAACGGTGTATCAGGTGCCCCAAGCGGAGATCATATGCAAAAGTTACGCCCCCGAGAAGTTGACATATCAACTACCCCCATCGGGGGCTTGCAAACCTTTTGGATTTTCATCTTCCGGGGTTAGGGTTTTGGGTTTTACTTATGTTAAAAATGACTTTGGAGCCTTATTTTAAGAATCATCTTCTTGCGAAAGTGAGAAGCCGTCACATCTCTTCTTAGAGATAAGCTGCCACCATTCTAGCGAGTCTTTCACTCTGTATTTTTACAGTTATGTACATTTCACACATTAATAGAAATTTTGTATTGTTGTATATTTGTGATTATGGTTTCATATATGATATATTTATTTTATATCATTGGATATCCGAGATATCTTTGTACATTTGTTTATTATATCTCTTCTCTCATTTCATGCCAAAAATAATCCAGATCAATTCTGCTTTCTACAATGCTTACAAGGATAAAGATCGAAGTACTTATGTTTCATGTGGCCAACTCACTAACAATGTTGCCATTTCAAAATCTTCTCTTGAATTGGAGCAAGTGAATGTGAACCATATTGTAGCAATCCAACACTCTGAAACTGGATCAGTTTGGTGTAATCTGGATTTTGAAAGGTGACATCATTTTCATATTCGACATTTGTTTTGTGCTTGTTATTTCTGATTTCTTCCCAAGGTTTGATGACTGGCTTGGAAAGAGGAAGTTGATATTCATTTGTACTTGAATATGGAGTTGGCTCGGCATCATCATCATTGGCACTATATGGATTAAACACAACATAGTCATGGTCCCCATTCAAAAAGTGGAGGTTGTTTTATGCTACTTTGGTATTTTTAGTAACAGTTTATTCAATCAATAATGCACTTTGTTGGATAAACATAAGTTTTCCACCCATTCCCTTCCCTCACATTCTTTAGAATCAACATCATCCAAAGGAAACCCTAGATGGATTTTCACATGCCTTACAATGCCTTGGTGTTGGGGCTCTCTCCTTATGTTAATGGATCTGACAAGGACATTCACTCGCTTCTAAAACAATAGTTGGGATTATGAATTCCTTTGACAAGAAGACTGCTCATGCCACTTGTTGCTTTGTTACCATTGACGAGAAAGCCATTACGCTAGTTGTTTTATCCAACATTCTTCTACTATGTGACTACGAGAATTCACAATGTTTTCATTGATTAAGAATGTGTGACAATCTCAAATTTGGGACCATGAAGACAATGATATGAATGACCCTCAATTAGGGTTTAGCTCCTTGAAATCATACCTCGTGATGGTTTACCATATCTCTTAGTTGAATGTGGAATGTCGACCACACTTTCTCTGATGTATTCAAAAGCTCAATGTGACTTCTTCTTTGTTGGAGCTTGTAGAAAAACCACTTTGGCGTATGACTCAACACCTACACTCTCCTCCATTCTTCACATCCTACTGAATAAATCGACGCTGCCATTTTTTCATTTGACCAATTGTTCCAGGAATGGTAGAACACTTTGTGATGTTTAAACAATGGTTTTTCTCTAGGATTCGTGCAAAGTGAATCAGTTACAATCTTTGTGCACATGCATCTATGCTTTCTTCTTATGAAGTGGCGTTCAATGTAGACAAATTGATACACCTCCCTATAATTGTCTTTTTGAATTTGTGAAATAACCACCAGTGTTTGATTTTAGAATCCAGTCATGGATAACGAGAGAGAGTTTCCTAGTCAAGGATGAGGTCATAGAATGTACTCTCATAGTTTCAAGAGTTTCCACAAGATTGACCCTTCCAAGGTTAATCTCAATGTGCACTTCAATAAGAATTTAGGGTTGGACAATGAGTTATACAATTTGGAGTGATGGTTCTCGACGAGTCGTCTGCAATAGAGATTCCAGAGACAAACTAGTGCCATCTTCTACCATTAAACATGAGTGACTTCAAGAGAATATTCAATAGCCTTTTGAACTTTATAAACTTATCTAGAAGAGTAGATTTGTCCTCTTCCTCCGCTGGTTGTCAAGGAGGATTTCAAGTCCATTCTAGCCATTTATTCACTATTGATGAGGTAGACCCAGAGATAGCAACCATTGAGGGTGGAAACAATGAAATTGTTGGATGATTCACTGTGGTGTTGACATTGGTATCTTCCAACAAAAAAATTGGGTGGAGTTCTAAGAAACCTTGTGAGGTCTAATATATAGCTCGAGTTGAGGAACTATTAGAGTTATTGAACACTCTAATCCTCTCTTTTGTGGACAATGCAGTCGTCGTTGGAAAAACCACTCTATAGTTTGTTGTAACTTTCTTACAAGTTTCACAAGCCAAGGAAACACTACTGCAAACTCAAACTCGGCTTCTTCATTGTGCACTTGAGCGAAAGAATCTTCAACAAAATTTTAAACTAGTTATTTTTTAGAACAACCAACTTTTCGAAGAAGATGATGATGTAGATTCATATCAATAGTTAGCACAACAACAACTCAATGAGCTATCTTGATCCAGGTGGATATTGGGGGCCACCCACATTTTCCAAATGGCTCAAAACAATTTTCTGGCCATTTTGGCAATTTACTATTTTTAGCAGGTTTTCACTTCCGGGGCCATTTTGAGGGCCTAAATGAAGTTTTTTTGAGATA
>ML783920.1:252233-263038 GCA_009831015.1 Picea engelmannii | reverse complement strand
GACAACTTCAATGATCAACAGAGCATCCAATTGAAGCTAAATTAGAACAATCAAATCTATCCGACGATCCATCGAATCAAAGCCAAATCTAATCAAAATTAAACGATAATGAAAATTGATTTATCAAAACAATATTATATACAAAAGTGCATGCTTATGCGACAGAACAGATCCATGATATAAACAGAGTTTATGAGTATGTGATATAAATAGGTGAAAGTCATACCAGTGAGGCCGTTTGGGCTATGCCAACTTTGAATTGACGACTGCTGTAGCCGACTCCACATTCTTGAATAAAATCGAACCTGTTGTTCGTTGTTTCTTATCAGTGGGTGGCATCTTTGCCTTTTGACTGGTGAGATTTGCAACTTGATCCTCCAGATCATGAATTCTGGACTGCAGCAGTGGCACATCGAGGTAATACCTTTCCAACCATGAGCCAAACTGATCACATGGTGGAGCAGCTGGTTCAGCTAGAGCAAGAGGGGGTTTAAATGAGTCACCTGGGGTTTCACCGGGCATTTTGATGCCTGGGAAATTGAGATCGTTTTGCAAGCAAGGTGGTAGGTTCTTCACAAAATCCTATGCGGGTTTATTGCATAGAACTTCTGAGTAGGGATACTCACTTGCCAGGTAACGTTCAATCTCTGAGTCGGAGTCTTCACTCACCATAATAGGGTCGGGGTTGACAGGAATTTTTGGTTTGTTTCTTGCCATGCGAGAGATTAACCGGGCATTTTTCTTGCCTTTAGAATTGGCAGTGGGTTTGGCTTTGGGATTTTTAGCCGTGGGTTTAGCAGCTTCGATATCTTGGGTAACAGAATTGGGTAGTTCAATAGGAGAATTGGGTTAGGGTTTAGGCAACAACGCACTGTAAGGCACAGGGGGTATCGATTTGCACTCGCTCACCACAGGTTTGTCAACCTGCGGTGGGCTTGAGTCACCAAAATTATTGCGTTTAAAAAATTCCTCCCAACAGTCACTGTGTAACCCCAACTAACAAACTATAAGCATTTTAATCAACCCAAAATGAAAAAGACTGGTATCGGACTGGTTCCTTTTGTACCTTTTAGACATTTTAAACAGACTCCTATGCAAGTAGTAAGGCATGTTAAGTTCATACCCCATGAAAACCATCAGTAGCCGAAGGTGATACAAGAAAACAAAACCATATCGGCCCTTGCAAGTAATGAACTGCTTGGTTACCATGAGCAAGTCGTGCCAGCGTTGCTTGAGCATATTTGCGGGCAAACCCTTCTCACAAGAACTCACTCTTTGTGACTGGAAGAGTAATGTCCACGGGACATCTTCCACTTTACAATTTTTCGACCACTTCTGTCCGACAACAGGCAGACCAGTGGACAAACTAAGAAATTTCTCATCAATTTCTAACTGGACATCCCCAACCTTGGCTCGACAGCCATCGAAGGTTAATGCAAATTGTCGAGCCACATGAGGGTTAAAGCCATCAAACTTTCATATGAACGAGAGCCATCCGAATTTCTCCATATCGCTGTAAGCGCCATCGAACATCAACAATGTCTGGCTGCCATTGGGTTTAGCCCTTATGACCGGAGCCATGGTGCGGGTGCATGGTAGGGTTTGAATTGAACACAAGAATACACAGGGGCAAATTTTTTTATGGCTAACAGCTGCAAGTGCTCAAAGGGGAACGAATTAATGTATGTGTGCGAAGGTGGTGGGATTATCACCGCCATGCAACATATTAATGGCACAGTACAGTGCTGTTCAATCACTCATCATATCGTTTAAACCATACTGATCAGCCAACCCAAAATTTCGAATGGTGGATAGTCATATCAACGTGCCATTAATCAATGTAAAACCAAAACCATATGCTATATCAATGCGCCAAGTGTATAATCAAAACCAACGTAAAATCCAAATGTTTCACCAATGCGCCATGTGTATAATCAAACATTGCCAATCAATATGAAATCAACCTCATATGTGACCCATGCACCTTTTGCATAATCAAAGTTTATAAAACATTGCAACAAGAGATTTCATAAAATCGGTAAGCCAAGAGCTCTAAGATAATAAGGATCATATCATATAAAAACCTTTAATCCACCATGAAACCTATATAATCAAGTATAATTGATCAATCAACATTCTCAATGTCTCATCAATTAAACAAAAAATCAAGTTGCGCAATCAGAGTGATAATAGGCAAGTGGAGATAGTTTGAAAAATAAACCAAAGGTAAGTACCAATCACAATATCAAAGAGCAGATCATGACAGTCCAAATAACGATGGAGGAGTTTTCATGCTTTCAGTCGTGAAAACTAAATCGAAACCAATTTGCAAATGTCGTATGAAATGAAAATGTCTTATGTTTGCAAAATGTGACAAAAATTTGAAGTTCATAGACATAGGTGTAGGCATCTTTAAGGGAAATCGAAAAAATTGAATTGGATGCCAACAATGGCGACATACTGGGAGAAGCAGTTATCTCTGTCAAAAGAAACAAATTCAGATTAGGACAACAAAGAAAAATTCAACTCAAAAACAACAACCAGAAAATCGTACACACATCATCATTTACTATCTTTTCCAGCGATGTTTTAAAAGATGCAAACTAATAACAGTCTTAAGATCAGCAAGTCATGATTTTTATGATAAATCTTCGATACTGTTGGCATGGCCACTGCTGCCAGCAGGCGTCCATAGCCTCGACAGGGTTGCCATTTAACCCACTTGGACATCTGTATCATGTCAAGAAGTTCTAGATTAGAATAAAGGACTTTTAAAAGAGGTTTCTTATAATGTTTTACAGATTTTCATTTACCCGACATTTCTTCGCTTCCAGCAGGCCTGTTCAGTACCCCGACGAAGTTGTCTTGGCGCCATGCTTGCATTTACCCACTGCCAGTAGACATGTTCAGTATCCTGGCGGGTTTACAAACACTTTCCACAGCTCTTATTAACTTTTTATTTTTGTTTTTCTTTTGTGTATAGCTGAGTGGGGTGACGCTGAAAAATCTTGGTATTTTATCCTATTTTTTAGACCTCATCAGAATTTTTGATACTGTCCTTTATTTAGCACCAAAAATGTTTCATTTCTAAAACAACTTACTATGACAGGGAGACATCCTTTTGAGTCATTCCTTTACGGAAAAGGGACAGCGTAAAAAGATAAAGATGATCATGAAAAACTTTGCTTAGGGATTGAAATCAGTAAACTTCTTTCAAACAACAAAATTTTTCCAACATAAATATCAATTTCAGCAATATATCTTTGATGTTCGTACAACCTTTCAGAAGTTATTTCAGCGAAGAGATTTTCTTATGGTCTTTGTCTGAATAGCTCAGTGCACAGGCATGCATACATTTCAAAAACGTAAAAAACTAATCAATCCAAATCAAAATAAAAAACGAAAACAAAGGCAAAAATAAAAACAAAAGGAAATATTTACATAATATACAAGGGTAGTAATCAAGCGAAGTATCTTTTCAGGGCTTGGCCATTCACCGGATAGGTGTCAAGCTGCCCTTCAAGATTCTGTAATCGAAAGGAACTAGGACCCAACTTTTCAGCAATAAAAAATGGCCCAAGCCACAAATTTTGAAACTTGGTATGTTCACCCTTCCCTTCATGTGGTTTGTCCCACTTTAAGACGAGATCGCCTACTTCAAAATTCCTATCTAAAGATAAATTAGAATCGAACCAGATTTTGATCAGTTGTTGATGTTGATCTAACTTATGCTTAGCTTGGGTTCTTACTTCTTCTAACTTCATCAAACCGTTAATACGGCTTTCTAAAGGGGGACAATCTTCTTCTTGGACTTTTTGTGACAATTGAAGCGAAGGAAGAAGAATGTGAGGTGACAGAATGGCTTCTCTGCCATAAACGAGAAAAAAGGAGGAATTAACTATAGCGGCTTTGGGTGTTACCCTATCAGACCATAACGCATTAAGCAGTGCATTGTGCTAGTTCTTTTGATTTTCAGCCACGGTTCTCTTGATAATTTTAATCAAGTTCTTGTTTGTTGACTCTACTAAGCCGTTGCCCTGTGGGTAATAACTAGCAGAATACTTCAGCTTTATTCCTTTCTCTAAGGCGAACTCACTCATCTCAAGAGAAGAAAATTATGAAGCGTTATCAAAGACTAGACAATCAGGGATACCAAAACGGGTGATGATATTTGAGTTTAGAAAAGCAATCACCTGACTTGTGTTAACAGTTCTTAGCACGGCGGCTTCAGACCATCGAATAAAGTAATCAGTGGCTGTCACAATATACTTGTGCTATTGTGAGGATGAAGGGTTAATAGGACCAATGATATCAAGGCCCCATTGCTGGAAAGGAGAATTGACTGAAACGGGTTGCAAGGGGAAGGCTGATTTTTGCAATCGCCCTGATGCTTTCTGACAGATAATACATTTACGACACAAGGCATGGGCGTCCCTAAAAAGTGTTGGCCAGTAATAAACGGCTCTTAAAACCTTGTGAGTAGTGGTATCACGACCAAAGTGACCACCAGCTTCTCCAACATGCAACTCAAGCAAGACTTTCTCTGCTTCGTCCTTTTCAAGACAACGCATCAGTACGCCATCAAAATTCTAACGAAACAGTATACCGTTAACTAGATGAAAGGAGGCGGACTTTAGTCTTAACGCTCTTCTCTTGGTAGGGTCAAGATGATGGGGTGCTTATCCATGTTGAAGACAGTGTCTAATATCGTCGTACCAAGGACTTACGAGGTTTTGTGCACAACAAATCAAAGTCTGATCGTGTTGTTCTATGTCTGACGTATCACTATCTTCTTGCTGTTTGATTTTTGAATCAACAACTAACTTACACAACCCTTGGCCTCTCACGATCTATGCTGGGGTGATTTCTAAGTCATACTCCTACAAGGAGGTGACCCAATTGGCTCTTTTCTCTCCTAACTCCTTTTGCACTGACAAGTTCCTAACGACAGGGTAGGGGACAATGACCTTCGTCCTTGACTTCAGAAGATAAGACCGGAAATGCTTAATTACCTTGAAGACAACGTAGGCTTGTCGATCGACTACTGGGTAGCTAAGTTTAGCACCTTTGAAAGCAGAGCTCATAAAGGTGATAGGTACTTCGTTGTTCTCAAAATTCTTCTGAGTTAGGACTGCGGCATAGGAACGATCAGAGGCAAAAGTATAGAGTGTAAAGTCTTGAGAGAAATCAGGGCTCATGAGAGACAGAGCGTCTATTATGGCCTTATTTATAGTGTTGAAATCTTGGTTTTCTGTGGGTCCCCAGTGATATTGGGTGTCTTTCTTAATCAGGTTCTGGAGAGGTCTGACCATTTTGGAGAAACTGGGGACAAATCTTCTCACGAAATTAATCTGGCCTAGGAAAGACTGCATGGATTTTTTGGAGGTAGGTGGGGGGAGTTTAGCAATGACTTGGGTCCTCTCGGGGTAAATAATCATTCCATCACTAGACACAATGAAACCTAGTAGTTTACCCTATTCTACTGCAAAGATGGACTTCTTGGGGTTCAAGGAGATGCCATATTTACGACATCGTAGCAGAATAGCTCGTAAGTGAGCTAGATGATCGTATTTGTTTTTAGAATAAACGGTCACATCATCTAAGTAGACTACTACAGAATGATTGATTAAGCCTCTAAAAGCAATGTCCATTGCTCTCTGAAAGGTAGCACTGGCATTGATCAATCCAAAAGGCATTTTGCGATAAGCATAAGTGCCCCACGGGGTACGGAAGGTAGTTTTCAGTTGGTCTGGCGGAGACATCAAGACTCGGTTGTATCCAGAGAAACCATCCAGTAAGGATAGCCTTTCGGAACCAGATACTTGTTGTAGGATTTGTTCCATGGGAGGGACAAGATAATTATCTTTATTAGACGCTTTGTTGAGGTTTCGAAAATCGACACAAAGTCGAATTTCCCCGTTTTTCTTCTACACTGGGACGAGGTTGGATACCCATTGAGTGTGTCTAACAGGAAAAATTATTTTAGCACCCAGGAGTTTATTCAATTCTTTTTGTACGGTCGGATCTAGTTTAGGATGCATTTTCCTCAGTTTCTGTTGGAAGGGTAAGGTTTGGGGACTCATCAGGATGACATGCTGTATAATATTAGGATCGAATGTTTTAAGATCTTCGTAAGTCCATGCAAAGAAATCCTTGAATTCTTTGAATAATTTAACAAAAGCATCTTTTTCTTGTCTAGAACATGCCAAGCCTAAGTTGATACACTGAGGATTTTCACTAGTCCCTAAATTGACTTTTTCATAAGATAACGAGGAACTGTTGGTTTTGCAATTGACCGACTTTTTAAATTTATCTTCAAAATCATAAAACTTTTCTAATCTAACAACAGATTTGGGTATGAGATTTACCATGTCCGATAGAGCTTTGGGAGATTTCGGATTAGGTATTACCGTAAAGTCGTGCAAATTGTCGTCGTGCGTTTGTTCATCTATCATAGTGCCTTGGAAGGTTTTTTCCATGTGCAGAAAGTTAATGATCTGTTGATCATCGTCAAATACTCTCCAGTTTGTGATATTGTCAGGAATAGATGGTCGAAACAATAGCTCCACGGAGAATTATTTTGGGGATAAGCCTTCTGTAGGAAGAAGTTTAGAGGCAACATTAGCGAGTAGATCTGCTTCAGTATTGTTTAATCTATGGATGGAATTTATATTAAAAGAAAAAAATTTGTTTATTAAACTCCATACCTCAAACTGGTAACATTTGAGATGCGGGGAAAGACAATGTATATAATTTCTCACCTGCCTGACCACTATCTCAGAGTCGCCAAATATAACTAGATTTTGAATGTGCATGTCCAAGGATTTTCTGAGACCTTGCAATAAAGCTTCATATTCTGCAATATTGTTAGTACATTCAAATTCTAGCCTGCAAGCCAATAATGTTTTATTACCTGCCGGATCGATAATGATGCAGCTTGCACCAGCTCCCTTCTTTAGACTTGGAACCGTCAAAGTATAGAGACCAAATTTGATTTTCATCGGGTTCACCGGATTGTTGAATAGAATTTGTTGGTTGCGTACATGTTAGGATCTCGGACTGTTGTTGCGGATCGTTGATAGGTGAAACTTCAGCCATGAAATTTCTAAAGAAGGTGTCCATCCCTTGGACTTCAGGTGAATCAACCGGAGGTGTATATGGTTCATTTGGGTCATTCAAGTCTGTTACCGTGAACTTGAGGTAACGCTCATGATTCACCCTGATCTTGTTGGGCTTGCCGTTTTCTGGAAGCCATAAGTGAGACTAGTCCATCGTGAAGTAACCATGTAGCTGCTCCGACCAGTCCCTACTCAAAAATAGACCATACACTTCCAAAATATCCACCACAATTATATCAATAACCTGATGAACCTTTGGGTTAGACGATAATCTAATCAATACATTTTTCAGCTCGCCTATAACTTTAACATCTGTTCGATCAAGTTGTATGATTTTCAAAGAAGATGGTTCTACTTCAGCATTAATCTTTTGGCAGACTGACCAAGGCATCACATTTGATGATGCTCCTGAGTCAACCATACAATTATGCACATTTCTGTTGAAGATTTCGAAAGTTAAAAGAAAAGGAGGTACATTCTTGCGAGTACTTAGAGTCGTAGCTTGTGGCTTCTTACTCGTGTTTTCTAATGCTACTTTATCTACACTACTTGCGTTATTTATATTATTTACATTATTATTTACACTATTTACAGGAGTTACAGAAAGGCTTCCTTTATCTTGAGGATCAGGATTATTTTTTGTGGAAGTCTACTGCGGATCCTTGCTTTGCACAAGCTTATTACCATTAGAATTACCATTCTTGCCATTATCTAAAATATTTTGCAAAATCTTTTGTAACAAAAATGGAAGTTTCAACAACTCATAAATAGAAATGTTAGCCCGTAATTTTTTAAGATCTTCAACAACATCATAATCTAATTTATGGCCAACATTACTTTGTTTAATTTCTACTGATTTAGATGGATTTGGAGGTGAAGTTGTAGTGTTCTCGGCAGGAGGTTTATTTTATGTCTTACTCCTAGTGTTGTAAGGGTGAATAGTCTCGAAGTTAGCTTGGAAGATACTATCCGAGAAGTGTCCAAAGATGTTTGGAGAAGACTCTTCTTATTGAGTTCTTTCCTACTCGATTTCCTCTTGAGGCATTTCAGGAGGCATCAAGTCATCTTGAGGTCCTAGAATTGTCTGAAGAGCATATTGTAAACTTTCTAGGTTCAAGCCTTCGGGGTTCGAATTAGGCCAATTGGCAGGAAAAGGATTTTGGAAAGGAGGTTTGTAAGGTCCTTTACTCGAAGAGGCTTCTTCATTCGACCTTTTTAAATCTATAACTTGATTAGATAATTTTTGTACAACTTTGGTTAGATTTTCCAAATCAGAGTTTTCGGGTTGTGTTTTGTTTTGTGTAGGTCTGGGGAGAATTTCAATTTTCTTTTTGGAAGAAGAAACGGTCTCAGTTTTGTTGCTAGAAGAGTCTTTTAGACTGAGTATGTCTTTTTCAATCTGAGTAGCCTCTTCAAAGGCTTCTAACAACGTTGCCTTTTTAGAACGTTTCACCCAAATAGCTATACTTTGATGTAGAGCTTTAGTGTAGTAAGCTATTACAAGACTCTCAGCAGGCATAGAGTCTGCTGGGATTCTATTTTTAAGTGTCAAAAATCTTTAATTAAAATCTTTCACTTTTTCTTTTGGGTTCATTTTTAAGTTTGAAAGATCCATGACTAAGACTTCCAGAGGTTTACCATCTCCGAATTTTTCCAAAAAGCATGACTCAAATTTTTCCCAAGACACTATAGTATGGGGTTGTTGGGCAAAGTACCAAGTGGACGCATTACCCTCAAAGGTGTAAGGGAACAACCTACAGACAACATCTTCATGTTCAAAATTACAGAGTCTGATGGCTAACATAAATTTTTTGATATGATCTTCGGCTATCTGTTTTAAATCAGGATCAAACTTGGGAAGCCATTTCTCCGAATGCTTAGGTAAAGGGTGCTGGGCTCCAGGTACAGCTACAACATCCTGGTCCAACCAGGGTCTAGCAAGGTTGTTCTGATTTTCCATTAGGGAACTGGGTGTAGAAGGACGAGAAGGTGGATTTCCTTCGTCAGAAGAGGAATCTCCCCCAGAAGATGAAGGAGATGAAGCAGGTGGTGAAGGAGGTATCCCAGATCCTTTTGCAGCAGGATTTGGATCTGGAGAATTCAAAGCAAGGTCTATGTCACCTAACTGTTCTCTGATACCAGAGAAGTCTAAAGGTTGACCCCACGGGTGGTTTGGTCGCCTAAGACTAGCTAAGGCACTATGTGTTCTGATAAGAGATTGACGAACGATCTCTTGAAAATCACCACCTGTAGGATTAGGGGTTGTTGGCTCAGCTGTGATCTGTGGATCTTCGGTTGAAGTAGTTGCTGTTTGAGGGGGGATATTATTTTGTGAACGGATTCTAGTCACTATAGGGGTGCGATTAGGTGGGGTAGGAGTCTTGCGACCGCCTCGTGCCATTAATTAAGTTCAGGCCCTCCTTCTAGCACCATTTGTTGACAGGCGAAATTGACCGTTCGTCAACTGGGAGAGTGGAACCGGTCCGGGGTTGTCTAAATAACCCAAGCCATTTGGAATGGACCACCCTGATGAGTTTAACGGCTCCGTTGGCCGCTCTAAGGTCTTTTAAGAAAACCAAAGAGAGAATTGATATGAGCTAAGTAATCTAACTAAAATAAACAAACAAATTAAAGCTAACTAAAACTAAATAAAAAAAACTAAACTAATTAAAACTAACTAATATACTAATCTAATTAAAACAAACTACTAACTAAAACTAAAGATAAATTATTCTAACTATTGTATACAATCTACCAATTACTATTATAATAACTCAAATCAACTATCTAATTACTAGCTAAAATATTACTTATTCACAAATGTACACTATAAACAACTTATAGATTTAATTAAAACATGCAAAACTCATGTGTTTTCTGCCCTAAGACAGCCAAGAATCTTTTTGATTTTTATATTTTATGAAAAAGAAATAAACATAACTGAAATTAAATGATCTAATATATTTACTGAAATTAAACAATCTAATATAAATCTAATTAAACTTATATCTGAATTAAACTAATTAATGAAAATAGTAAACAACAAACTAATTAACCTGGAAACGCTCCAAGTCTGCCCTGTGTGTGATGACTTCTAAGCTGGTTGGAGGAGGAAACTCGCACCGATTAGTCCGTAAGATTTTCGTAAACGATTGGCTATGCTACTCCTTGAAGTGTTTTACAGGACAAACAAGACATAAAAAAAAATCATAACAATCTTATGATCATAAAGCTCTGCAATAAGGGAAACCTGTTATGCAAAGAATTATGTTTAACAATTCAATCTATGAAGAAGATAAACCTGTCATTCACAAACTGAATTAACAATTGTTATGTCCTTTATCTATTTGGAAGGAACAAAATATGGATACAATGATTAAAATTATATCATTTGATAGCTAAAGTAGTCATAAACCATAAACAAATTGATATACATAACATAAAACAAAATATTGATATATTGAGAAGCTAAAGCTGTGACAAAACACCAAATTCTACTTCAGTCTGTATTAGAAATCCATATCCTTGTTCTCCCACGAATGAGGATGATGATTATTACAAAAATCATAAGTATTTATAAGTCTCTCCACAAGGTAAAACTTCCTTGTGGATAATATCAAATTGTTTTACATAATCTGGGAGATATCCCAAAATCAACTAAACTAAGAAAATAAAATGCAAGTGAAA
>ML783920.1:231935-252183 GCA_009831015.1 Picea engelmannii | reverse complement strand
AATCCAATTTTCTTTTAATGAACATTAAAATCGAATTACTAATGGTTCAAGCAAATTTATTATTAAAATCAAATCAAATCGAAAAGGATGCAATCGAAACAGGATAAGAATACTCTGCTTTTTAATTGCCATAGAATCGGGTCAAATAACAACCACACTATTTCATATCCAAATGCAATTACAATTAAATCGTAATGTAATCCAAAATCGATACAGTTATAATCGAACACAATCATAATCGATTGGTTACAGCTGTGCATAAAATTCATATCAAATACCAAACTGTTACGATCATAGTCAAAATGAAACATGCATAACAACATCCAAAAACTTTGCCATAAACTTCGTTCGCTGAGTGTCAAAGAGTTAACAGATATGACCAAAATAATGATCGTAACCATCATTGACTCATTATAGTTATATCAATAGATTGATATCATTCAATCAGGTGCAACGATAGGTAAATTGTTTCAATTATAATCAAATGAAATCATACTCAATGAATATCGACCCAACGATTTTCGTGATTGATCATCACACAGTCAATAGACATGGGCGTGATAGAATCAACAGAATCCATAAACTGGGCAATAATCGACACAAATCTTCACTGAGTTAATTATAGAAACAAATCGTGATCCTGGGCATAATCAAATTCAAACAATATATGAATCGAATCAGTTGCAATCTGGTTATGTATTAACAGAATAGTATTCGAATTGGTCGAAAGACATGGAAAACAGTTAACCCATTTTTCAATCATATCGCAAAGAATATAACCAATTCAAATCGAGCCATTGACTGTGTTCAAAATCAGAATACCAGAAACAACCTATGTTTAGAAAATATTGACAACTTAAATGATCAACAGAGCATCCAATTGAAGCCAAATTAGAACAATCAAATCTATCCGACGATCCATCGAATCAAAGCCAAATCTAATCAAAATTAAACGATAATGAAAATTGATTTATCAAAACAATATTATATACAAAAGTGCATGCTTATGCGATAGAACAGATCCACAATATAAACAGAGTTTATGAGTATGTGATATAAATAGGTGAAAGTCATACTAGTGAGGCTGTTTGAGCTATGCCAACTTTGAATTGACGACTACTATAGCCGACTCCACGTTCTTGAATAAAATTGAACCTGTTGTTCATTGTTTCTTATCAGTGGGTGGCATCTTTTCCTTTTGAATGGTGAGATTTGCAACTTGATCCTCCAGAGCATGAATTCTGGTCTGCAGAAGTGGCACGTCGAGGTAATACCTTTCCAACCATGAGCCACACTGATCACATGGTGGAGCAACTGGTTAGTCTAGAGTAGGAGGGGGTTTAGATGAGTCACCTGGGGTTTCACAGGGCATTTTGATGCCTGGGAAATTGGGATCGTTTTGCAAGCAAGGCGGTAGGTTCTTCACAAAATCATATGCGGGTTTATTCCATAGACCTTCTGAGTAGGGATACTCACTTGCCAGGTAACGTTCAATCTCTGAGTCAGAGTCTTCACTCACCATGATAGGGTCAGGGTTGATAAGAATTTTTGGTTTGTTTCTTTCCATGCGAGAGATTAACCGGGCATTTTTCTTGCCTTTAGAATTGGCAGTGGGTTTGGCTCTGGGATTTTTAGCCGCGGGTTTAGTAGCTTCGATATCCTGGGTAACAGAATTGGGTAGGTCAATAGGAGAATCGGGTAAGGGTTTAGGCAACAGCGCACTGTAAGGCATAGGGGGTATCGATTTGCACTCCCTCACCACAGGTTTGTCAACTTGTGGTGGGCTTGAGTCACCAAAATTATTGAGTTTAATAAATTCCTCCCAACAGTCACTGTGCAACCCCAACTTACAAACTATAAGCATTTTAATCAACCCAAAATGAAAAAGACTGGTATCAGACTGGTTCCTTTTGTACCTTTTATACATTTTAAATAGACTCCTATGCAAGTAGTAAGGCATGTTAAGGTCATACCCCATGAAAACCATCAGTAGCCGAAGGTGATACAAGAAAACGAAACCATATCGGCCCTCGCAAGTAATGAACTGCTTGGTTACCGTGAGCAAGTCGTGCCAGTGTTGCTTGAGCATATTTGTGGGCAAACACTTGTCACAGGAACTCACTCTTCATGACCAGAAGAGTAATGTCCACGGTACATCTTCCACTTTACAATTTTTTGACCACTTCTATCCGACAGCAGGCAGACCAGTAGCCAATCTGAGAAATTGCTCATCAATTTCTAACTGCACATCCCCAACCTTGGCTCGACAACCATCGAAGGTTAATGCAAATTGCCGAGCCACATGAGGGTTAAAGCCATCAAAATTTCATATGAATGAGAGCCATCCAAATTCCTCCAGGTCGCTATAAGCGCCATTGAACATCAACAATGTCTGGCTGCCATTGGGTTCAACCCTTACAACCGGAGCAATGGTGCGGGTGCATGGTAGGGTTTGAATTGAACACAAGAATACACAGGGGAAAATATCATTATGGATAACAGCTGCAAGTGCTCAAAGGGGAATGAATTAATGTATGCGTGCGAAGGTGGTGTGATTATCACCGCCATGCAGCATATTAATGGCACAGTACAGTGATGTTCAATCACTCATCATATCGTTTAAACCATACTAATCGGCCAACCCGAAATTTCGAATGGTGGATAGTCATATCAACGTGCCATTAATCAATGCAAAACCAAAACCATATGCTATATCAATGCGCCAAGTGTATAATCAAAACCAATGTAAAATCCAAATGTTTCATCAACGCACCATGTGTATAATCAAACATTGCCAATCAATATGAAATCAACCTCATATGTGACCCATGGGCCATTTGCATAATCAAAGTTTATAAAACATTGCAACAAGAGATTTCATAAAATCAGTAAGCCAAGAGGTCTAAGATAATAAGGATCATATCATATAAAAACCTTTAATCCACCATGACCCCTATATAATCAAGTATAATTGATCAATCAACATGCTCAATGTCTCATCAATTAAACAAAAAATCAAGTTGCGCAATCAGAGTGATAATAGGCAAGTGGACATAGTTCAAAAAATAAACCAAAGGTAAGTACCAATCAGAATATCGAAGAGAAGATCATGAAAGTCCAAATAACGATGGAGGATTTTTCACGCTTTCAGTCGTGAAAACTAAATCGAAACCAATTTGCAAATGTCGTATGAAATGAAAATGTCTTCTGTTTGCAAAATGTGACAGAAATTTGAAGTTCATAGACATAGGTGTAGGCAGATTTAAGGGCAATTGAAAAAATTGAATTGGCTGCCAACACTCACTCAATTGACTCATCTAGTGCGCAAGTATTGAAGGAAGCTGCAATTACCAGATGCCTGAAGAAGGAAGAGAGAGAGGCGCATTGATTGGAGAGGATATTCGCTAGTGTTTGGTTTATTGTCTTGGCATTGTATTGGCTATCTATATTAAGGAAGTTTTGTTGGGTTTTCTTCCCCATGATGGTTTCCCAAGATAAATGTTGTGTATATTGTGATTGTGTTTCTCTCAGTGATCCTATCTATGCTATGGTTATCTAGTAAATTGAAAAGAAACCTAATAATAGCTTAAACTTTAACATGGTATTAGAGTTAAGCTGAAGAGAGCATCTTTCACAGGAAAAATAAAAACGTCATTGTTGTCGTACAAGAAAATTAGGGCTTTTTATTAAAGAGGAATTTCAACCCAAATATCATCTAGAAAAGTGCTCCCTAGATTAAGGAACGCATTGGCACCTTCAACGCACATTTTTAGTGGATAGAACTCCTAGAAAGTGAAACCCCAATTTTCACCAGTACCAGAAAACCAAATGTAGCAGGAAACCAGAAGTACCAGAAAACTAGAAGTACCAGAAAACCAGAAGCACCGGTCTGGAAACTCATTGGTCAAGTTTGAAGGGGAAAAAATTAGATTTTCTTAAATCTAATTACACCAGGCTACTCGCCTCATCCAAGCGCACCTCTTGGTAAGTTCAAAATTCAATTATGAGCATTTTCATTTTTTGGTTATTTTCCTAGCACTAAGTACAATATGTATGCAAGCACTAATCTTGTTGATAAGCTAGAAGGTGTGGAAAATTTCCGTGTCTGGAAGTATAGGATTGCACTCATTCTTGAAGAGAATTTCCTAGCAATATTCATTAAAGAGAATGTACTAGAACCCGTCAATGCTGCAGCTAAATAAAAACACCAAAAATACACAGTTAGGGCCAAAAGAATCATTACAGATTCTATCAAAGATCACTTGATTCCTCAAGTGGCCTCAAAGAAGACTCCAAAATAAATGTTTGATGCCCTAACCTGATTATATGAAAGAAGGAACATCAATCGGAAGATGAATCTAAGAACTCAATTCAAGAATACAAAGATGCAGAAAGGAGAAACAATTCAGGAATATTTCTCCAGAATTTCACAATTCAAAGAACAACTAGAAGCTAAATCCATAAGAGTTCCAGATAAGAAGAAATATGTTTCAAATATTAGATGCTACAACTGTCAAAATTTGGGACAATTTTCCTACGACTATCCTCCCTCAAAGAAAGCTTAGTAGAAATTGAGAAATATGTACTTTAAGTTGAAGATAGTTGATCAGAAGAAAGATAGAAAATGGTGGAGTCCGTGGAGCCCCCCCACACATAAAACAAAATACAAGTATTCATGTTTATTTTTAGTATCTTGTTTACTTTAATACTTTATCATCACAATTTAGATTTTTGTGAGAATGTTAATTAACCTCGTTTTATTTCAGTGTCTATGCAGACTTATCAAAGAAGACGATAAAGAAAGAGATAAAATATTTATTTCAGGTATGATCACTCATGAGAGTGACAAAGGTATGTGTTTAGCTATGATAGTAAGGGAAAATTTGGTAATTTCATAGCTAGAGTGAAAAATAATTCAAAAGTCTTATTCATGATTAGGGTTTCAGATGTGTACATGGTTGAACAAGTTTTTCTTAAGAAAATATGTGTACTACTCTGATATAAATCATGATAAAGTTTTATTTGATTACTGATTATTGTTACTGACTAATTGGCTAAGTGGCATATCTCAGAAAGCATACTGTAAGTAATTTTATAGGTCTCATAAGAAATAACTTATGCCTTGACTTGCAGAAATTAGACAGCATGAGAAGGACTTATGATATTGTGACAGTCAATAAAGACCAGACAATATCCAATATTTATATAGGAGCAGGAGGCTCCTAAAGATGTAGAACATAAATGTTCAAGATGAAGAGAAAGATGCATACTTAGATATAGTTGATGAGATGCAAGTAATTGCAGGTTGTTCCAGTACCATTCTTATAGATGTAGAGGGAGCAGGTTGATATAGTATGAAGTCAAAAAGAAATAAATGTTCAAACTCAAGAAGTCACCCAGGATATTACAGAAGAAAACTTCAAGGATGATGATTAGAAGCTCTTAGTTTGGTGCAAGAGGGAGCTATGTCTTCGAGTTCGAGATGGAGGATCATGATTTGGTGAAGTTAGGAAGGAAGATGGATGGTACTCAGATATTTTGATCAAGATGAAATTTATCTAGTATATGGATGGTGCCCAACAGATGGGTAGCATAGTATTATACCATGGAAAGATTTTGGACCACAAGAGATTTTTTCCAGATCCCATAGCTAGACCTTCGTAGAGAAGAAATGAGCAATCCCACAGGTAGACCTTCATAGAGAAGGAAAAGAGAAGAGACCTTTGTAGAGAAGGAAGAGATCTGCGTAGAGAAGGGGAATGAGAAATTTGCCAAGATTGGCCTCTGTCCAAGTGTTGATTTTTGGATACTCTAGGCACATGCTAGAATACCCTCATAGAGAAAGGTGTGACCACCCTCGTAGAGAGGAGTGTGGATGTTTCTCCAAGGGGCAGCGAGCATATACTCTCCTCTGGTCAAGGATTGAGTATCCTGGAACACAAACCTTGACCATGTGAAATGGTTATTTGGCTCTTGAGGTTTGTGTCATGATCCTGCGTGGATCATGGAAAGGGAGTCTAGTCTTGCCCAGGCTAGCATATTAGCTTCTCTAGTTCATGTGGGATGACTAGGAGTGAAGTTATGGCAGTAGTCCTCCCCAATGGATGGGTGAGATAGATGACTACAAGAGAAGGGAGAACATAAAAGGAATGGAAAAACTCATATAATATCTTATGTGTGAATATACGACATCTTCTGTGTGAAGATAAGAAAGAGTATCTTCTGCATGAAGATGAAAGAAAGAAAGAGTATCTTCTCGTGAAGAAAAAGAGAAGAAAACTTATGATGATTTATAGATATGCCAATCAGTGTTCCAGATGATGTTATCCAGTTGATGTTGTTACCCAGTGACCTATCAAAAGATGAAGAATATCCTTATTGTTAAGAGGGAGTGTTGAAATATTGTGTAACTGCAAAGAATATTCTTATCCCCTTTTGTGGATAAAGTAAAAGATAAAGTATTATATTTATTATTCATTTATTATTCATTATATCAATCATGTTTTGTGGATTGATCACATCGGGCATTGTAATTGACCAAATTCCCTTTTGTGGATTGGCCAAACCCTAATTGTAATATGAAAATTAAGAAGTCGGCCCCCAGGTAAGTTAAGTGGTTCTAACCACCCATAAAGACAAGTCAGCCCTGCCAGTTAAGAGACACCTCCTTTCAGTGCTTGCCAGTTTGTATAAATAAAGGAATCCAACTACTCATGTGTTCACTCACTCAGCTCACTCATCTAGTGCGTAAGTATTGAAGGAAGCTGCAGTTACCAGTAGCCAGAATAAGGAAGAGAGAGAGGTGCATTGCTTGGAGAGGATATTCTCTAGTGTTTGGTTTATTGTCTTGGCATTGTATTGGATATCTATATTAAGGAATTTTTGTTGGGTTTTCTTCCCCATGAGGGTTTCCCATGATAAATGTTGTGTATCTTGTGATTGTGTTTCTCTTAGTGATCCTATCTATGCTATGGTTATCTAGTAAATAGAAAAGAAACCTAATAATAGATTAAACTTTAACATTCATCATGTAATAGTGAAGGATGAAATTCTGAGTGAAATTATTATAGAATATCAAACAGAGCATTAATTCTACAAAATAGTTGATTAACTGGTGAAGTTATGTTAGCAATTGATTGATCAAGAAGGTATATCATTGGTATACTTGGACCTTTTATTCCTATTTTTTCCAATTGATTGAGATATGCATTAAAATGTTTGGATCAAGTGCCCAACAATGTGATTGATCAATAGTGGTATCAACCAAGGGTGGATGCATCTTCCAAAGACATTTGATTTGAATTGGAATTTCCTTGACATTGTTGTCCTATAGGAGAGTTTTTTTGTTATTGTTGTTGTTGTTGTTGTGTGTGTGTGTGAAGTTGTTTGAAGTATGTATACCATGGGTCTATTGGTTGCATTTCATGACAATGAGGGATTGAATTGGTATAATCGACTAATGGTGGATATTTTCCCTTTCTTACTATTTACTTCGATTGTTTAAATATTTCTTGTAGCTACTTGGCTAGAATTATCATGACTAAGATTCAAACCCTTGGAGGATTGTTGTTGTAAATAAAACTAATATTATAGCTAGGATTGACTATTATTAGATCGAATCAGAAAACAATGAAATCTAATCCCTAAGTTATGTCTACAATAACTTAATGTAACCACAAATTAGTTAGGAGAAGGACCTACCTAGTTTTGATGCTTGGTTGGAGACAAATCCTTTGATTTGACCTTGTACCACCTATCTTTGCTCCTATCCATGCATTTGGACCTGCACACAAGGAAACAAGTACCTTTCTCAAATTTATTAGAATAAACAAATGATAAGCATGAAATAACTACCTTAACTAATTATCAAACAAGTTAGAACCTTACCAAAACACTGAAAGAGATCAATAATTTAACATTAATATAGATTTTGGGGGAGGGAAAGGAGAGAGATCTCGATTTTAATTAGAATGAAACAATGGTACAAAAAGATATACCTGATCTATTGTCGACACCTTCTATAACTGTCATCTAAATTCCTCTATCCTCAGGCCACTCAATATTGTTTTAGGACTTTGAAATCCCTTCCACACAAGAATGAGGAAATTTGGGAGGTCTTAGGCCTCAAATCAGGAAAGGGAGAAAATACTTGAGGAAAAGGGGCTCCTTGAGGGATGAAATTCAAGAAAACCACAAGGAGACAACAAACTTTGATATTTCTAAAAATAGGATAAATATGTTATTGTATCAGTGCTCTTAGTCGTTCCTTCCATTAGGCCTCAGTTTATACCAATTCAAGTTTGTTGAGATATCCTGTTGTTTTTAAGGGGGAATGCTCTTGATGTTTTGACAAAGTAAACGTAACTTGAGATGTCCAGTTGTTTGATAGACTAGGATTTCTTGTTAAGATTGACTAGATTGGGCTTGGTTGATTTTTTTACTAATGAGTCTTGGGGTATGTAGAGAATAGTTGACCTATTTTTTTTTTTTTACAAAAATTGGGGAATTATTCACATTAAAAAGGTGTGGTCAAGACCACTGAGTACATGAGAACAGTTTCAGAGTTTCACAAAAATTCCCCAAAACCGGTTGAACTATGCCTTCCACCCAAAAAAAGACTTTTCTTCCCCTAATATCTATCCATATCTTGACACTAATACTACACTAGACAGTATAGATATGGTAATAAATACTGCTAATACCTATATTAAGAAAAAACATAGATATAAATTACAATATTTAAAATCTAACTACCATTGCCAAGCTAAATGAATCCCTTTCCCTGCTGGTCCCAATCCTTCAATGCCACCACAGGTTCATTCAGATCTAGAATTGGAGCCACTGAGACTGCTAAGACAACCCTCACACTGCCAACTGAAGAATTTTTCCCACTGATCTCCTCTCTCTCTGCCAGCCAAAATTGCAGGTCCTCGTTTTGGCTCCTCAAGGCATATACTTCATCCTAGAGTTGGCCTATTAAAATTTTGTGCTAAGACAATGTTTCTAAAACATCAGTGACTATCAAACAAAGGGCACATAGTCTAATGAATATACACTTATGATCCTCAAACTCTGCCACATCCAAGTATCCCTCTGGATGTTGAACAACATCCCTAAGTTCCATGTTTTTTCTTTGCACTGAAGAATACTAATGCCCAATTAAAATTAGGTTTGGGAGAATCTCAGGCTCTGAGAAAAAGAAACTGGTAACTAAATAAGACCAATACAACCAAGAAAACATCTTTGAGCAATTGTACGACTTAAATTTTGAACATTGGATGGATTCTTAATGGCCTCTTGAAGTTTCCACTATGGAAATTGGGAAACCTCCCAACGAAAACACTGAAGAACTGCAATAATCCCAAGGCAATGTGATGAACATACTCTCCCAACAAACTTCCAATATGGCTCTCAAGATTACTTGAACCAAAATACCTCCCAGACTACTCATAATGATAATAAAGGATGAGCAGGTGTTGTTGCAATGATTAATTGAAATGGGAAGTACCTGAATTACCTAGAGTCGACAAATTTGTCCGCACACCATTTTTGAATTCGTGCTCATGTTGATGACTACTCTTGATATTACATGCCTTCAATGTACTTGTTGTGCATTCCCAATATCTATAACAAGTCCTATTGAAGTGAGATCCATTGCATTTCCCCTGAGATTGATCTGACTTCGCTTTGCATCACCCGAACTGAACCACCACCAACGTGCTAAATTTATTCTTCGACCACTCCACAAACACCTATGTCTTATCCAAACTTTCATGACTAGACACTTGCAAGCCTCCCATTTACTACTCCCACTCATCAACCAACACACCATGTGGTGACTTAATATTATTCATAATTTCCTATGCATTAGGTCATGGGGGGTTGACTATCTTCTCCACTCCTTCAGCCCCCATGAGACCAAGGGTCCTTCCTAGAGTCCCCAACTACACTGAAGCTGGAGATTTTTCATTATTTCACCAATTGGATCCCGTAATAGTGCATAGGCTTCGACTATGTTGTTGGTGGATATCCCTTGTTAGGATCCGATCCTAACCCCTCTCCATGGGTCACTAGTTAGTAGGATATGTTTTCTATGTAATAAAGGCCGACATTAGTTAATAAGGCCTAATAAATAAAGGAGAATAAGTCAATGTAAGAAGACCTAATAGAAGCTTCCGCTTCTAGAAATATATTCCTCTAGAAGTTTCCTTAGAAGATAGAATTAATATAAATAAGAGTAGGAGGAATTGGATATTTTTTTCTTGGATATTATTCTAATAGAGATCTCCTCTGTTGGAGGTTTCCCCCTCAAAGAGGCAAGTGAACATTGATATCATTAATAAAGGTGCTCTTTCTTGTGTTATTCTGGTATTATTCTGATATTGTTCTGGATATATCATTGTTGTTCTGCTATTGCTTGCTCAATATTTTTGTTTTGCATATTATATTATATATGAAATATTGCAAGTGGTATCAGAGGTCTTTCCAAGGCATGACTTGTGTGATAATTTGTTTTAAGGGAAGAGACATATTCCAACATCTTTAATCTACATAGATCTATCATTACGTGCATAAACCCGCAGTTGGGGAGCCATACACACAGGAAATATAAGTGGTACTTAAGCGCACATATGTTGGCCACCCTTGTAACCCATGTTGGTACCCCTTCGAGTGGTAGCGCATCAGGAAACATCTATATACAGATCGACCTGGGCATTCTGAAGCCCTCCATAGATAAATAGATTGATCACCTGACTGCTATAGTGTCACTGAGAAAAAAACTCAGGAAGATACTCTCTAGCACCTGGGTAGTCAGGTAGTACAGCTAAGGGTATGGTCTAGCCTCCTTAGTTGGTTCCTTGAGATATTGGTTTGAGTACTACTATTGGACCCCTCATGTATATTAGAGAATTATAGCACAGGGAAAACCATTGTCTATAGAACCCTTGAAGACCCTAACCCCTGGGACGAAAAAATAAATAGAACTGAAAAAATCTATTGTCGTGCAACTCTGTCTCTTGCATTTTGGTTGCGAAATTCCTACCCATTTCTTCCTATTAATAATTTGGCAATTGCGTCACTGTAGTGTTATTCAGCTCTGATTATAAATCCACGGGAGTTTAAAAAACCTATTAGCACCCTTATTTGTAACCTAGTCCATTACATTCCTCTCTTCATTATGATTGCAGTGGTACCCTTCACTTTTAATCCTTTTTTTTCCTTCGTGGTCCCACCCCTTTCTGATACACCCTTATTTGACACATGTCCCCTTGGACTCCCCCTATTTGTCCTGGTCACCCTAGTACATCTCACTTTTTGTGGTCCCAATTTCCATCCCGAAACCTCATCTACTACATAAGTTTCTACCATGCCAACCACCCAAGCTCATACCTAAGGAGACAATGATACTAGGTTATCCAACTTATAATCATGAATGGAATCCATCCATAATACCATACAAACAACAATCAAGGACTCCAGCCTTGAATAAATCCAAGCAACCCTCTGAGATGCCATGTCATCATTCATGAAAGACAAGTAGGTAGAGACCAATGTAGAGGACCCTCAACATTCCCATAATGAACATACTCATTCCTCCCACTTTCCTTGGGGTTCTCCACACTCTTGGAATAAGGTGCCCAAAGTTGACATGCACAAATTTGATGGATCCAACCCCGTAGGGTGGGTCTCTCAAATGGAACAATACTTCTCCCTCCATAATATTTGGGATGATGAGACCAAACTCCATGTAGGGGTTTTGTACCTGGATCAAGAAATATGGAAGTGGTGGCAGTGGCATAAGAAATGTTATCTAGGAAATCCCACTTGGAACCTGTTCACTAAAGTAGTTTGTTCTCGTTTTGATAGGGAATCATATTTTTTGGGTAAACTCACCAAGTTGGGCCAAACTGGATCAATCACAAATTTCATCACGACATTTGAAAAATTGGATATTCGAACTGAGGGCTTATATGGTGCATTTTACCTTGAATTTTTTATTAGCGGCTTAAAGGAATCCATCTAGGCTCATGTGAGCATGCATCATCCTACTACCTGGTTGCAGGCATGTTAATTAGAAAAGGAAGCAGAGACTATCCTTCATGCCCCACCCATGAGGGATCCAATTCTCAACCGTCCTTGCGTTAGGGATCACCCAAATCCAACACAAACATTGAAGGTCCAAAAATTATCTCCAACTGAAATGGCGTAACGCCGCAAGAAAGGAATTTGCTACTATTGTGATGAAAAGTATTCATCAAGGCATAAATGTCGAGAACAAAATTTCTTCCATATTGATGCATCTGCTTCATCTCCTTTTGATGAAATCACATCTGATGAGGCTCCTGACTCACATGAGGCTCCACCAAGTGATCATGTCGAAGCTCTTGTTGTAACCCATGTGGAACCAGAGGAACCCATCATATCACTTCATGCACTCTCAAGTATTTCGGCTCTGCAAACATTGAAACTCAAGGGCTACATCAAACATCTGTCGATGGTGGTGTTGATTGATAGTGGTAGCACCCATAATTTTATTCATCGCAATCTTGTTGAAGAGATCCATTGCTTTGTTTGCCTTGTTTCTAATTTTCAGATCCTCATCTCTAATGGTGGTACTATGAAGAGTGGGGGCTATTGTGAGAATGTCAAAATTGAGATGGATGATTATACTATGAAAACCCACATGTTATCTATTTCCATGGGTGGTTGTGATATTGTATTAGGCATGGAGTGGCTTCGCACTCTAGGGCCAATCACAATGGACTATCAAGAATTATATATGAGCTTCACCCAAGACACTCACTCCTAAACCCTCTTCGATGTCCAAGCAGGCTCTCTTGAAATTATCATCTCTCACAGGATGGAAAACTATTGAAGAAGGAAACCATGGTGTGATTACTCAATTTAATGTCATATAGGTGACTGAACAGGCCTTTCAGGTAGTTCCTCCCAGCCTACAACTCATATTGGACAAGTACTCCAATGATCCGGATTATTTTTGGCATGAAATGAGATCGGAGATATATAAAGAAATGCACAGAGATATTGCAAGAGAGACAACAATATAATAGAGATATAGCGGAAATAAAACAAGAGTCACAGGTATACAATAATACACGGTTTCTATTAACGAAATAAATGTACAGAGACTGTAAAATACAGAGTGAAAGACTCGTTAGAATGGTGGTAGCTTATCTCTGAGAAGAGATGTGACGGCTACTCGCATTTGTGAGAAGATGATTACAATGAGGCTCTGAAGGCCTTTTTACAATAATAAGGAACCATAGACATCCAAAAACCTAACCCTGGGAGATGAAGCGCCAAAAGTCATGTGGGCCCCGTTTGGGTAAGTTGGTGCATCAACTTCCCGGGGTCGTAACTTTTGCATACGATCTCCATTTTAGGCGTATGATAGCTCGTTGGAAATATCTTTCCGAGGAATACAACTTTTGGATGAGAAACATTGATCTATAATCCATGTTGCTCCCCGTTTTCTCAAAAAACATCGTTTAGGGCCTCAAAATGGCCCCGGAAGTTAAAAACTGCTAAAAATAGTAAATTACCAAAATTTCCAGAAACATGTTTTGGGCTAGTTGGAGAAGGTGGGTGGCCACTGATATCCACCTGGATCAATCCTCCCTTCTTAGGAAGAAATGGTCTCCATTACGTTGAGTTCCCGGGGGAGAGGGGAAAGCGATTGCTGAATCTGAATCTTGGTGATCTGCTTGCCTTGCTGGAGAAGTGGCATTGCTTAGCTTGTTGAAGGCTATCACAAACCTTTAGCTGGAAGGTTTGGACCTTTTTAACCAGTTTGTCTATTTTAGATGACTATGTGTAGAAGAAATATTTTTGCTTTGTTGCAACCTTGTCGACCTGCTTCTGTTGGATAGAAGGTGCTTGGGCCGAAGCTGTGGTGGTTACAGTATCCTTTTGTTCCCCTTTTGAATAGATTGTGGAGAAGATGAATTTTGTAGTATGAGATACTACCTTGTGACACTATTTAGGTGGGGTAGTAGTTGGAACTACCTCTGGTATCCTATAGAGATGACCCCCCAGAGTAATAATGACACTACGGGGTCAAGACTCACAAATAGCATGGAATTTCCACATATATGGCTAGCCCAAGAGAACATCACAGACATCCAGTGGGGCAACATCACACAATACCTCATCCTTGAAGGGTTGGATGCCGTATGAAAATTGACACTACTGACTGACATGAAGATCTCATCCTTGGCGAAGCCACCCAATGCTGTATGGTTGCGGGTGTGGTGTTGTTGACAATCCCAACTGTTTGACGACCTCTGCTGAGATGAGGTTCTTCTGGCTTCTGCTATCAACAATAAAATGTAGCAGGGTCCCCTTCACCCACATCTATGAATGAAAAATGTTCTCCCCCTCTTCTGGATCTGTTGGTTCTTTTGGTTGAATTGCTGCAGTCGCGACAATAACAGTGGGGTCTGCATCGATGATCTGTCTTTTACTAGTATTTTCAGAATCAGATTCTGAATCAGGGTTCGGCTCCTTGTATTTTATCTCGACCACCAATGACTGTTTTGAGTGACATTCATCGGTGTTGTTCTAGGGGATTTTGTGGAAATCGCACCATTTTATGGTGTCCTTCTTTGTCTTCCCGTGACCCTTCTTTTCCTATGGCTTGGACTGGTTTTTGGGAGACTGTTTGTTAGGGCTATGTTTTTTGTACTTTGGTTGTGGTGGATTTTCAGACTCAAATTCCCGTTTGTTCTGGTGCTTAAATTTCTGCTCGATTTTAACAACATATCGATAGGCAGCACCGAGTGATGAGATGTCCAGAAAATCCATTTCAGTTTGGATGTATTTGTGTAGAGCCCCACGGTATTTCAGAACCAAATGTCGTTCGGAGTCTTTGATACCCAGCTTGGTGCGCAAGGTATGGAAGATATTGGTGAACACTGGAACTGATTGGCCCCTCTCTTGCCGCAGTGTGGTCCATTTCATGTACTGGTCCTCATGGTTTCCAACAGGGTAATATTGTTCCTTTGCCGCATCCACAAAAAAATCCCAAGTGGGCTCAGCCCCATATATTCCAGACTCCTCTGTGGAACTCTGCTCTCAGTAAGTTTCGCACCAATATTTTACATGGGGGAGAGCCTTAAGGAGTGTGAATGTGATCTTTTCCTTGTCGGAAAAATTATGAACAGAGAAATAACCTTCTAGCAGATTTAACCATTTATCTAGGGCATCTGCTTCTATTTGACCTTCAAATACAGGAATATCAAAATTAACCTGTACCTTGAAAGGCGTGGTGCCTCCAAAGTGGTCGCTTGATGAAGATGTGCCTGATGCTATTGGGAGTTGTTGAAGGATGTGGGAAAAATTCTCCATCATTTCATCCCTCTGTCGTGTGAGAGCTTGCTCAAGCAACAGACTAATAGGATCGTCTGCTCCGTCGTTTTTCTTTTCTTCTGCCATTGAGGGTTTCTTGGGTGTGCGAGATCGATTTTCCTCAAGAGAGACAAGCTCGAGACCCAACTTTCTATACTCATACCTCGTTGGGGACATGCACTGAAAAACGATCAAGAGCGCTTGCTCTGATACCACTGATCCAGATTATTTTCAGCACGAAATGAGATCGGAGATATAATAAAGAAATGCACTGAGATATTGCAAGAGAGACAAAAATATAACAGAGATATAGCAAAAATAAAACAAGATTCAGAGGTATACAGTAATACACGATTCCTATTAACGAAATAAATGTACAGAGACTGTAAAATACAGAGTGAAAGACTCGCTAGAATGGTGGTAGCTTATCTCTGAGAAGAGATGTGACGGCTACTCGCATCTGTGAGAAGATGATTACAATGAGGCTCTGAAGGCATTTTTACAATAATTAGGAACCCTAGACATCCAAAAACCTAACCCCAGGAGATGAAGCGCCAAAAGTCATGTGGGCCCCGTTTGGGTAAGTTGGTGCATCAACTTCCCGGGGTCGTAACTTTTGCATACGATCTTTGTTTTAGGCGTATGATAGCTTGTTGGAAAGATCTATCCGAGGAATACAAATTTTGGATGAGCAACATGATCTATGATTTATGTTGCTCCCCATTTTCTCAAAAAACATCGTTTAGGGCCTCAAAATGGCCTCGGAAGTTAAAAACTGCTAAAAATAGTAAATTACCAAAATTGCCAGAAACATGTTTTGGGCTAGTTGGAGAAGGTGGGTGGCCACCGATATCCACCTGGATCATCCATGGTATTTGAGATTCTCACAACCATACCTCGCTCCAGGGGTGAGCATGATCATAGCATCCCTCTCCTTCTGGGTAGTCAACCCCCCAATGCACATCCCTACAGATATCCATTTTATTATAAAAATGAAATAGGAAATTTGGTATGGTAAGTACTAGAGGCAGAGGTGATTCACCCCAGTACCAACCCATATTCTTCACTAGTGGTGATGGTCTTAAATAAAAAAGGTACTTGGCACATGTGCCCTGATTTTCATGCCCTGAATAAACTCACCATCAAAGATAAGTTTCCCATTCCTATCATTGATGATCTGTTGGATGAACTCCAAGGTGCATGTGTCCTCACCAAATTAGACCTTCGCTGAGGCTATCACGAGATCCGCATGAAAGAGGCAGATATTCTGAAGAATGCTTTCAGAACTCATGAAGGAAATTATGAATTTTTGGTCATGCATTTTGGCCTTTTCAATTCCCCATCTACCTTCCAAAGTATCATGAATAAATTATTGAAACCTTAAAACCAACCATGAACCCGAGCAAGTGTCTCTAGCTAGGATTTAAGCTAAGAGGGTGTATGTCCTTACACTTCTCTTAGAAAACCCTTATTTAACCAATAACATGAAGCATAAAATGATGAATACTATGGTGGGGGTGTATTCCCTTATACTTCCCACCTAGCGCCTAGCACAATAACCTTGAATTGAAACAAAAGATAGCATGAAAGTAAAAACCATACCAATTCAAGGAAAAATGCTAAGATAATCCACCACAATAGCAAGTGAGAAGACTTCCAAGGCTAGTGCATCACTTCCATCAACCATAACATCAAGAGATAACCATAAACAAGAGCCAAGAGAGACAAATTTTCCAAAGGTAGAGAAAATTTCAGACCTTCTCTCACAATGGGAGAGGAATCTTATGATTCAAAATGAGATCTTAGGATCCCTATTTATACAAAATGTTGCTAACATAATTTGTCCACATAATATTAGGGAAAAAACAAGATTAGGGGTCAACAACCCTAATATTTCCCCTTTTACAAAATAATATTAAACAATTCCTTTAAAACTTCACTTTTGCACAAATAAAACCCTAATTTACATGGACGTCACCCTTTTAGGGGACGTTTTGGCACTAGGAGAAGATCGTTGGTCATGTAGGAGGGTAGTAAGGCCTCCCAAAGCCATTTGTCAAGCACCCAAATGTCTTCCTTCATGGTCAAAGCCTCAAAAACCTCAAAAATTCCAAGTGTGAATGCCTATCACCTCACCACCATGCCCTAACCCCCCAAACATGACGTTAAGCTAAAAAAGAAGATGTTTTTCCCTTCTTGGGAAAATCGTTTGGAATGTGAGGGCTGGGATAAGTCTTACACATCATCTTATAGGTCTCCAATACTTTATCTCTATGATATGGCATATGGACCCCTGACATCCAACCTATGGGATTGCAACCCCATGGAAGCCTAATCTAGGCTCGTTCTCGCAAAATTGTCCACCAACTAGGTCCTGCAAAGACAAATGAGCACGCCCTCCAAGGATCTCAAGTCATAACATCATGATAAGTGAATCCAATCAATAAATGAGAAACCTAAGAATGTGCATCAAACATCATTATTTCAAACAATTAATTGTTCATGGACACTATGCGACTTGTCAAGCTTGAATATGGGAGGGTTGACGAGGTGTCCTATTGGGTATATTTTTCCCTAGGTCAAGGAGAGTTTCCAATAGATCCCTCTCTAATCCATGTAAATTTGATGAAGTGGTTGGGATCAATACTCAATGGGAATATGGCTCATGACATACAAGGGGTCGTAGTGTCTCATTCATGGGTCCCTTTGTAGAGGGTGTGTGGTACCTTCATCCACAATGCACTTTTTCCAAGCCCATTAATTTCCATTATTTTGTTCTTTCATAATTTTAAGGAAAGGTTGAAGGCGACTACCCTGGCTTGGTGTCCAAATAATGGTAATGTCATCCACAAACACCTAGTTTAAATGAGAAGGTTGGCTTGTGATGATACCCCCTTTCTCTTAGCCATGCAACTGAGATCCATTATCCTAGTTTAGTGACTAGATGATTGGAATGTCATACCACTATATATTCATGGATGTGATAGGTCGGCTCGTGATGAGACCTCCTATCTTTCAACTAACCTTTTAAGCATTTTAAATCATATTTCATTGTGGGTCCCCCTTTACTCAAAGATAAGCATTTCATTGCTTTCTTGGGTGATCCCTAGGCGAAGCATCTAGAAGGTCCATACATAGGATTTTATCTTTTACCCTACATCAATCCCTCTGGGCCTTCAACCCCTTCTTGGGTTAATACTCCCTAAAATCCCAAGAGATAAGAAAATGGAGGGGAATGATGATGGAAAGTGGTAAGTATGGTCGGGAATTGTACGATGGCTCTTTAAGGGAGTTCCTAGTAGCAAACCCATCCCTAAGGAAAACCACTTACTAGGGCATAATTTCAACCACGAAGGTGAAGCAGGGAAAAAGGCATAATGTTCAAGCATATATCATGAAATCTAGATCAATCTAAGATACAACATACTCAAATAGATTAAATATTGAAATGTTGCTCACCATAATACTGACTTGTACCTTATGGAGCAAGGCCCACTGCCTTTTGGAATGTAGTTGATGTAGTGGATGCCATTTGGAAATATGTGACCATCTGTGGTGGTGAGAGGGGTCTCCAACTGTGTAAAGGGTATCGTTGGTCATGTGATCTCTCAACACTCCATATCTTCAACATGAGAGCCTCGAGACATAATCTACTTAGTTATCCACAAAATGGGGATAACATGTTGCAAAGTTGTTAGAGGGATGCAAAGTTGTCAGATCAAAATCAGATAAAAAAATTAATGCACATCACCATCCTAGCAATAACACTATAAGTCGAAATCTTTTTTATTTACTTTAATTTCAAAATAATTATTAATAAAATTTCCCTCAGTTCAACATTACAAATCAAGAAAAATTTAAAGTCAAACCAAGAGCTAAGAGACAATCAATGGGTAATTCATTGCGATAGTCCCTGACCTTTCGACAAGGACTAATAAGATTTTGACGAAGATTAATCATATAGTAGAGAGTCTTAATTAATTTGTGTAATTGGAGAAACTTTAATTGTAAGAAATTGCAACACCACAAGGCTTAGTTATGCTAACTTTGAAGCCTCCAACATAAAGAAGACCAACAACTCAACATTACAAGAGATTATAAACAACGATATACCATTATATAAACAAGAGTTTTGGAATAGTATAACTATTGCAAGAGTACATTGTGAAATATAAAGAATTATATGCCCTGAAGAAAAGGAATATCATTTTTTTTTATAAATAATTTGATGTCAAACTGTATAAAAATAATCACTCTAAAAATATCAACCAATGACAAAATAAAAATTTATATTTTAAAACGTTAAAAAACTTTATAGTTTAAAAAATTAAAGATATAAAAAACATTCAAATGTAGCAATGGGTTTACTTAACAAATAAAGTAATAATTAAAACCATGCATCGTCTCACTAAACGCCTAAATGGAGAAACAAACTGCATACTAGACTTCATGGAGCTAAAGAAAGCTCACACAAACTAAATATGGCTCCTTTCATTGTCATAGATTGAGGCTTTGGTAAATCATAAGCATGGCGAGTTACTTTGGGATTTTTAATTTTGATTGTTTAAAAGTAACGAGGATCACTTAATCACCCCTTGTCGCCCCTTTGGAAGACACTATGAGCAACAACTTCCAAAGAGGCGATGGGAGGTGGGGTGATCCCCCCTCCGCAACTCACCAGTAGGTGGGGTTCATCATGTATTTTGTTTTCATGTTTGGGGTATTGCCCTAAACATGACAAGTGCATTTGTTTTCTAGTGATTTTAATTTAAAGTTTGTTTCATATCTAAAAAAATATATATTATTATTATTTTTAAATAAATTGTCTTTTTAAATTTTCAAATTTTGTATTTTAATTGTATTTTTTATATGTTTATAT